>JAADVF010000340.1:0-29465 GCA_023334555.1 Elongisporangium undulatum
TCCCCGCCCCAGATGTACTGCGGGTTCAAGTTGGTGATGTGGATGTTCTGGATGATGACATTGCTGCCCTTGATGAAGATGCCCTTGCCGTTCAAGACGCCCTTGGTGCCGATGCCACGCAGCGTCTTGTTGGACATGACGGCCAGGGCGTTCGTGTAGGCCGCCAGGTCGTACGTCACAGTGATCGGCGTGCCCTCGACACAGCCGCCGGTGTTGGCCATGGTTCCACCGGCCAGGATGCAGTCCTGACCCTTGAAGCCGTTGTTGAGCGCAAGGCACTGGCGCATAGCGAGCGGGCGGCAGCCGGCCTCGGTCTTGGTGCCTTCGGTGCCGGCAAAGTTGAAGGCCTGGGTAAGGAGAATGACTTGGGGCGACGAGCTCTGGAGGTAGTTCTTGAGCTCCGCAATAGTAAGCGGGGTCACTGCCTTGGCCGATCCACCGCCCGTGGTGCTCTTGGCGATGCCAGGGGCCGTACCGATGGTGTAGCTGACAGCGGATGTCTGAACCAGGCAGGCGATGAGGCCGACGATCATAGCAACGAGCTTCATCTTGGCTTTGGCTTGGCTGGGGAGCGGAGGAGGAGGTCTTGAGGGCGAGGCGAATACAAGAATGAGAGCTATCGAAGTGCAGGCACGAGCAGGAGGAAGAGAGAGAGAGAGAGAGAGCGATTGACAAAGAGACCAACGCAAAGGAGCCAGGTGCATGTGATCTTGAAACGATGGCCATGCAGCGTAGGGTGGGCTCTTCCGATGCCACCCATCACCACCATCCATCCAGAGCTTAGCACCACTGTTCAGCAGCAGCCAGGATGTGTCGGATACTAATCATCCAGCTGATCAGTGTGGCACGATTCGTATGCGGTTGCGTGGCCCATGCAACGTGACTGCAGGGATTCCACCCAAATCGACCACATAGCGCGACTGTTTGGCCACAGCGACGTTCCATGCACTCGAGCCCATTGAACTCCCAAGCGCAAGCGAGTGAGCGAGAGCGGCGTCCTATTGATTGCCTTAGCGACACCGCTGCAGTCAATCGTCTGTGCCTGGTTCACGAGGATGCTACGTGCAAAGGCGACCCCACTCAGCCATGTGGCTCGGACAAGAGGCCAATCAGCGCCCGAGCTCTGCTGTTGCAAAAGATTGCCGGCGCAAGAGACGTGGGAACGAGGTGGATCCATTGATGGCGAGAGAAGATTCAACGGCATCCTGGGGCTCATCAAACGAGATCGGTAATGGCCAGTTGCTGCCAAAACACCGAGGCGCATAGCTTCTGTATAGTTGAACCCCAACGCAGGATCGAAGTAGGCGAGTGGGATCCGAGCGGGTTTCAAGCTGGCAGTGAACCTGCTCTAAAGAGATGTACAGGAGCCGCTCGTGCGATTTGGTGGCCACATGAACTCATAGGCCGACAGCCGAAGTGCTTGATAATTTGGGAATGCTGGCAAATGGTCCTTTCAATGTATGACCATTTGGCTTGCTTTGGTTAAGTGATGGATTGTGCGTACTGGCCGTTATAAACCAAGCCGCAATTACTGCGTATCGTTCGGATCTGGTTCCATTGGACGACCAACTGATCGCTTTTCAAAGGAGGATGCGAAAGAGCGGCAGGCAGGCTTGAGAAATGTGAGCAGCGCAAATGGGCGGCTTGCCACAACGAGCCATGGAAGCAACTGCTGCACCTCTTTATCACGGCACTTGGGTTATCCATCTAAATACCGGTTTTAAATGGTACCGGTATTCAAAATACGGTAATTTACCGTCGACTGTAAAAGTGCCCCATCCAAAACGGTAACGCTGTTGATGGATTACCGTACGCTGTTACCGACGGCCATACAGTAGATACCGTAACAGCTCAGTAATGGACACACGTCTCAGCATGTCTCACAAGGAATCTGTGTTCTGCGCCTCCTCGCGCATGTTGGACACGAGCTTCTGCATCATAGAGGGTGGCCTACTGGACCGGCAGATCCGCAATGCTGACACGCTACATGCCGCATTCTCCAGGCCCCCCTAGTCGAGTGGTGGTGGTGCTTGGGGCCATCGCCTCATCGAAGAACGGGAATTCCCGGTCGCACGGCTCATAAAGGATCCCGAAGAGCCAGCGGCCCAAACCCCGATCGTGTGATAGCATGGTCGCCTCTAATCGAATGCCCATACGCAAAGATACAAATCCCATCAATTCCCTTGGGCACTGCTCAATTTTTCACGTGCCTTCTCTATGAGCAAAGCTGCAAATCCCAGTCTATCCTGCCAAAAAAGCTCTGCGAATGTGAAACGGATACTAATGGAGTCGGCCAATCACCGGCCGTGGCGCTATCCGCAACTGCCCTTTTGCATCATTGTGCCGTTGGACTCGAGAAGCGCCAATCCGATACGACAATCAGGATGCGAGTCTGTTACTCCGCATTGCTGCTGCTGCTGGGGCTCTCGGCCGGCGCTGATGCGTACAGCACTAAGTCGGGCGTGAAGCCCTGGGTGGACGTCAACACGTCCACGGACGTGTACACCATCAAGACCTCGCGCGGCGACACCTGGGACCTGGTCATGAGCGACGAGTTCAACGTGGCCGGGCGCGACTTCACGCCCGGCAGCGACTACCTCTGGACGGCGCTCGAGATGCCCGACGGCGTGAACTCGGCGCTCGAGTACTACTCGATCAACATGACCTCGACCGTGACCGAGAGCGACGGCCGCGGCGTGTTCCAGATCGAGACCCGCGAGGAGGACAACATCACGTACACGGTCTACAACGCGTACACGCACCCGGCCGGCTACATCACCAGCAGCATGTACTACCGCTCGGGCATGGTCCAGTCCTGGAACAAGTTCTGCATGCAGGGCGGCCGCATCGAGGTCAAGCTGCAGCTGCCGGGCGCCGTGGCCAGCAACAGCACCAACCCGGACATCTACAACGGCACGAGCTACCGCGCCACGACCATCGCGTACTACCCGACATGGCCTGGTGTCTGGCTCATGGGCAATCTCGGCCGCGCGCTGTTCACGACCTCGACCTCACGCATGTGGCCCTGGTCCTTCGACACTTGCGACGAGGATCTGTCCCAGGACCAGCGCATCAACGCCTGCGATGACTCCCCGGGCTACGGGTTGAACGCCAACCAGGGCCGCGGCGCACCGGAGATCGATATCCTCGAGGGCGGCGGCACGGCCATCTCCACGTCCGTGCAAATCGCGCCCGGTATGCCCACGGACTTCCGCGTCATCTCGCCCACCAACGACACCAACGAGTACTGCATCTACAGCCGCGATTGCGACACCGTGGGCGCCAATGTGCCCGGCGTGCCCACGGCCACGTACAAGGCGCGCGGCCACAATAGCTGGTACCAGGGCCTGCGCTACGCGCCCAACACGGGCTGCATGGTTGAGACCTCCGAGATCCAGAACGCCACGCTCGTGAACGCGTCCATCAAGGCCGGCGTGACCAGCAACACCTGCGAGGGCACCAACACCTGCCCGGCCTCCATGGACGGCTACTCGGCGCTGGGCCCGATCGACGGCACCAGCAAGCACCACTGGGGCGTGAACGAGCAGGGCGCCTGTATGCCCGTCATGAACGCCTACACGGGCGCGTTCCTGTGCGACCCGGACAACAACAACACCGAGTGCACGGACCCGTACGACGGCTCGTCGCCCACGGACCTGTTCACGAGTTTCGCGTACCAGATGGACGCCATCTCGGCCAACTCGGGCATCTTCATGGCGGCCTACATGGACTACGTGCTGTACCAGCTCGAGTGGGTCATGGGCTCCGAGGGCTACATCCGCTGGATGGTTGAGGACGTCGTGATCTTCGAGATCCCTGCCGATGCGTTGGTGAACCCGCCCGAGGACTCGGCCTCGTCCAACCCCAAGAAGATCATGATCGAGGAGCCCATGTACCTCATCTTCAACGTCGCACTGTCCTCCAGTTGGGGCTCCACGCCGCCCAACGTGGGCGAGCCGTGCAAGGGCACGGGCTCCGGCAGCGTGTCCGAGGAGACCGAGGGCATCTGCGACTCGTTTCCCATGTACATGAAGATCGACTACATCCGCGTGTACCAGGACACGTCGGCTAGCTCCAACATGAGCATCGGCTGCGACCCGTCGACCCACCCGACCAAGGAGTGGATCGAGGGTCACATCGATGAGTACGAGTCCACGGACAACGAGTGGATCGAGGTCATCGGCGGGGCGCCGTGCTACTCGAGCGACGACTGCACCGTGGACATCCCGTCGGTGGCGTCGCTCATCACGGGCCAATGCACGAACGGTGTCTGCGAGTGCCTCTCGCCCACGTCCTGGGCCGGCCCGCGCTGCATCGACGCCGTGGCCTCGACCTCGGAGACCTTTGGCCCGTCCATCACGGTCTCGGCCATCGTGGGCGGGGTCATCTTCGTGATCTTCATCGCGGTGGTGGCCAAGCTGGTCCACTCGCGCAGCAGCAAGCAGATCCACGAGGGCATGGCGGCGGCCAAGGCCGCGCGAGCAGACAACATGGAGCAGGAGCTGGAGGACATGTCGCTGTCGGCGTCGGCGCCACAATCGGGCGACAAGGTCGTCTAGATCTCACGCACTTGTCGAGAGCTCAGTGGGCGTGTGTGCATAGATTCAGGACGGGGCTGTCGTTTGGAGTTAAGTTGTATAATGGAACGAGTTGAGACAACCCAATTGGGAATGCTACTACCAAGCTCACGTGGCTGCTGTTCATGGAGCGTTTGGGCTTGGGAAGCTATCGCCGCGTGCAGCCTGTCTCCGTCCGGACTGGCGATTGCTTATTCGTGTCCCGGATTAGACACGGAGAGCAGCTAAATGTAGACAGCAACACTGCTCCAAAATACGATAACCACTTCCCGTTCATCTGCTCGCTCAAAACTCTTGCGACTTGCTCGCCTCGGCCGTCGCTGTCCTCCTCCCAAATGGCGCCCATCGTCCAGATCGCCACTCGGCCTGTTAATCAGCCTCAGCCGACCATCAATGCGCTGAACCCGAGCGCTGTGCGCAAGCACCACCGTCGACAGTCCTCCACCGCGAGGGGCTTCTCGATCCTGCGCAGTCTCAGCGGCCGCCGGCTCGCGCACAACAAGCTCTCGTTCAGCCAGTGGATGCAGCTCGCTCGACGACTGTGCATCTTTATAGCTGCGGTCGTGTATCTGGCGCGGAGCATCCAGGCCACGATCTCGACCACGCAGGTGCTGATCGGCTATTACGACAAGTCCACGGTCTACTCTCCTTACTCGAGCTCGCAGATCGGCAAGTACGTGGCCGCTGGACTGACATCCATCCGCGAGAGTCGACTAGTGCAAGAGCTGCTGGCAAACGACACCAGCCAACGCAACGGCACGCTGTATCTGGACACTGGCGGCAGCACGTCGTTCGCAGGCTGTCCGATCAGCACGTTCAGCCCCGAGGTGTACAGCGATACGCTCCTACGAGAGGCCTTTTTGGCCATGATGCAGACCACGCACCACCACACGTTCCTTGTCGGCATGCAGCTCGTGGTGCCGGTCGTAGACTGCACGTTCACGCCCATGGCCAGTCTGAACCCGACGCTGGCACGGACCTATTACGTTGTGCGCAACGCCTCGGACGCGCAGGACCTGGCGTTGATCTCCGTGCGGTTCTCGGTGCAGGATTACTACATCACGGCGCGGCATGAAATGGGCCCAATCGGGTTCTCCAGCTTCACGTTCCTCAAGAACCTCACGCAGATAGACACCCGGCACTATTTCATGGGCGGCATGGGCTATCCGCACGTCACGCCCACGTTCCATGCGCTCGTGAACGCCGGTATCTCGGTCGAGGGCTATTGGCAGTTCCGCACCGTGCCGGCCGACCCGACGACCACGGGAGTGGTCTCGCTGATCACAGCCCGCCGCTCGGGCGTGTACCTGAACTCAGAATCGCAGCAGAGCAACATCAAGAACCTGATCTGGAACCTGGAGACCGACCCGATGCAGACGCTGGTGACCTGGCAGCGCGTGGGCCCCACGGCCATCAAGAACTCGTGGGCATGGGTGCACTACATCCACCTGGTGTTCGTGGTCGACATGCTGCACAATCTCCTCGTGCTCTACATCGTCGTGCACCGCAACTTCCATCAGCGCCGGATCTGGATCGGAGACGCGTTCGTGAGCGTGTCCAAGACCCTGCATATCCGCGGCCTGCTGGTCGTGATCACCTGGTACGGCGAAGGGTTCTGGACGCTGTTCAAGTTTGGCCTCAACTTGGCCAACGTGGTATCCGGGCTCAACGAATTCACGATCAGACCCGAGATCTTCCACGCCGGCTTGCTCACGATCTATCTCTCGGTGCTCTCGATCACGGCCGAGCTGTTGCACGAGCGCATGTCGCCCTCCTTGGCCGTGCTCATCTTCGAGCTCACGTTCCAATTCCGAGCCCAGCTGCTCTCGTTTCCTGCTGCACAGGTCCAGTCGCTCACGGACTATGCGCAGACGGACTACGCTCGCTCGATCTTCGGGGTCAGCGCCAGCGTAGCGCGGGCGACACCCATGCGTCAATGGACGATCCACGAGCTCGCAAGCCTTCCGGGCATCGCATCAAGTGCAGCGTTTGCGCCGATGATCCACTCGATGATCCTTATGGTGCTGGTCTCGATCGCTCGGAAGCTGCATCGACGATACCTCAACAGCAAGTCGCTGGCCAAACTCAACCCCTCGGGCTCTGCTCGCACGGTCTTTGAAGCCGCCACAGGAGTCGAGCTGCAGACGCGCGTCGGCGTCGTGGCGTCGTACGAAAGCTCCAAGTACATCAAGGGGCTCAAGTTCGCGTCCGCGGACGGGATCTACAGCAACGGGTTCGTGATCGCCAACGGCCGGTTCCTGGTCTCCTCGGGCGATCTGCCGGTTATCGTGCTCATGAAGCTCTTGCGCTGGCGCTTCCGCAACGTGTTTGTGTTCCAGGTCGACGGCACGCACGTGCAGGAGCGAGCGCTGCTGGTGTATCCACAGACGATGACATGGAGCGATATAGTGAGGATCAATATCAACATACTCTCCTAGAGGATAGCAAATGGATACGGTAGCTCCTTCATACTGCTGCCAATATGTGAACGCTATAAACAATGTACTAGTCATCTACACTGCTAATGTCCTATCTCTTTCATAAGCAGATTGAATAATCAAAACAATTTGATTACGCTTACCTTGTCGCCGGATTTGCGCCACCGAGGCCGAGAACGACGCAGGTTGCTGACAGCACGTGCAGCTCTGCCGGCCGCCATGCATCTTTTTGGATCTGCACGCTGCAATAGAAGTCCTAGCATTGCAAAGCTGTTCACCATTTCCTCGCATAATCTGGTGTGCCAGGCGCAGAAACCGAAGACGTGATGAAACCCATCGAGCCAGTTGCATATATTGGCAACACCCAACAGTGTGGCGTCTGCCGTTGAACAATATGCGAGAAATAATTGATGTAGTAGAGTGGGTCTACTTTTAGCCGTTCTATTCTCGTCCTTCGTGCACTTTATTACTGTACATGAGGTGAATATTAACTGACCGACTGTGGTTCAAGCCAAAGCATGGGACTGGGGGACCCTGAGAAATGAGAGCTCTCCAGTCGCAAGTGCGCCCGCCACAGCAAGCGACTTCGCAGGTGGTTGGCTCCACGTGGCGACAGTTGACCAGCGGGTGAGAGTCAAACGCGGCTGGTCTCAGCGCAATGGCCTTCGACGCCACGAGATCTGCGGGGATCAGAATTCCTGGCATATCTGGGTCAGAGCGAGAGGCCGCTGTATGTTTGGCCAGGAAGGAGTAAGCAATCGGTTTAGACAGGGGTTGAGATGGGGAGCTCTCCACGTGGTTCTTTCGAACGTTTTATTATGGGGTTTTATCGGTCCAGAAGGTTAATCCTGAGCCTCAAAAACCAGCTGATTAATTTTTAGGTTCGCTGGTTCGAGCTGCTGAGACCGTCCACCACTAAAATTAATTATGTGCTGGGAAGAATTGCACTGTGGGTAAGGGGTCTGCATCAGTGGAGGGGTAGGTTGATGGAGCAAACAATCCCTGAATTCACCTATCAACGCAGATTTCCCATACACGCAGTTGGCTCGAAGATTTGGGTGGAATAGGGGATGCCCTGATTCTTCGCGCCAGCTGGCTCACCCTTTAGTCTCGGCATCCAGATGAAATCTGTAACCCTATTCTGCGGGAGTTCACATTAATCGGCAAAAATTAGTATCATTTATTTATGACCATTCGATGACAGAGGTTTAGGTAATTGTATATGTTTTGATCAGGTATGTTGATGGGTATGTATTTCAAGAATATATTCGTTATAACAGGTAGGACAAGGCTTGTGGTCAGTTTCTAATGGGGTGCCCACGTCTCAAACTTCACTGGCTGCTCTCAGAATACAGGCTAATCGAAGGCGTGAAAGGAGGGGTGAGATTCAATTTGAACATGAAAACTGTATATGTGAACCCGCATATTAATCCATGACCTCGATCTGTGGAGGGAGTGGGCGACGGGGAAGGGTTGGCATGAGGGGGGGGAGGAGGAGGGGAGGAGAGGAGAGGCCTCCGGAAGGAGCGGGGGGAGGGCGCCCGCCTCCACGTTTCATTTAGAAACCAGCGCTCCAGCCCTCAAGCCTCCAGCCCACACACAAGACTGAGCGCCTTCTTCCACAATGAATGACTTTCGTCGCGCGATGCCCCACCGCGACTCGTACTCGCCCATCTACGGCTCCTGCCACCGCCACGAGGTGCCTCGTGACACCATCTCAATCTCGATCGACGGCGGCGCGTCTTCCATTGTGCTACCTCGTGGCCACGACCTCGTGAAGCACCTCGAGCGTCTGATGCCCGACCTGACGGCGGCCTCGCACCACGAGTCTCCTACCACGGTCGCGCACCACCCGACCTCTGGCTTCCGCTTCCCGGCCATGAACCAACTGCCCATGGACCGCCCGCACTCGCCCTACCATTCGGACAGCTCGGTCTCTAGCGCCGCGTACCGGGTGTCTGCTACCGAGGACCAGGCCGCCAGCGGTCGCCACACTGGATACCGTCGTCGTCGCGGCGCCGCAGGCTACGCCGCGCCCACGGGCAAGAAGTGCCAGATTGAAGGCTGCCAGAAGATCTCGGTCAGTCGCGGCCTGTGCCGTGGTCACGGCGGCGGTCGCCGCTGCCAGTACTCGGGCTGCACCAAGGGCGCCCAGAGCCGCAGTGATTTCTGCTGGGCCCACGGCGGTGGCCAGCGCTGTGAAGTCAAGAACTGTATGCGCAGCCGCAAGTCCAAGCGCTTCTGCGTGGCCCACCTGAGCTGGGAAGATCATGTCGCCCCTGCCGACGCCGTTGTCTCCAGCGTCGAAGACTACCACCACCGCAACATCGATGTAGCCCCCAAGCCACTCATGCCTCGTGTGCACGCCCCTGAGCACCACCAGTCGCCGCCTCGCCGCCTGGGTTCGCCCTCGCTCTTCAATGAGCACAAGCTGCCCAGCCTGCAGCAGGCGCTGCGCAAGAACCTGTACGAGAACACGCCGGAGCCCACCCAGCAGCGCTTCCACCACCACCACCACCATCCCTCTGCGGTCTACGGAGTCATTGGTTGAAGACGTTAAATTCTACTTATTCTTATTTGTATCAACATCGAATTCCCATTGATCTCTCAACCAACGCTTTTAGCCTCTTTTTAGTTGGGATAATTTTACGCTCATCAGAAACTAATCGCTGGCAACGAGGAAAACTTGTCAGACTTTGTGTAAGAAATCAAAAGATAGAGGTTATCGCCAAAGCGTTCTTCTCCACGTGGCAATGGCGTTCAGGACCAAGCGAATTCCGATCGCTCACGATGAGCCGGACGAGAGAACTCGCATGCGAAGCGATGCGTGTGGAGTGGTTGCCGTGGACAAGAACGCGGCTGAGGATGGCCACGTGTACAACCGAAGGGACCGGCTTCAAAAACCGGACAGCGCAACGCTGGATCAGGCCGCCCGCCTCTGATTTTTAATCAAAATTTCCAAAACATTACGGTACTCTGTCGTACCAACGCACTGCGTGGTGTCGGTTGTCGCTGCTGTATGGGGTGCTGTCCATTAAACTCCACAATGCTTCTGCTTCTCTCCAGCGAATGCAGCAATCTCTCATCCAAACTTTCTATCTGTGCGGCTCTGCTCCATGCATCAACTTGGCAACAGCGATACCAAATTCGAGACTCGTATTATAACCAATGAAAAACAACCAGTTCAGCATTTATAGCCAATCCGCATCTCGATCCAGGCGTCACAAGCTGCAACCAAACTCTTCTGTGCGTGCGCTTGTGCACACAACGATGTGCAATCGACTTGCGACAGCTCAAGAGAATCGAAACGGGGCGTCGACAGCAATGTTGAACTGGGAGTCAGTCAGCTTCTTCGTGGTCGTTCCCAACAGCACGTTGTCGTGTGCAATCCGGATTAAGATGGTGTCGCCCAATCCTCAGTTTTGTGCCGAGGACGACAGAGAAACGCTGGACTCCTGGGCACTTATCACTGTATTGCATGCTCTCAAGAGATGCGCAGGCAGAGCTGGAAGTACATGAAGCGCTTTTCGTGCGCAAATCCTGTTGGAAGCACGGTACATATTACTGTGACGTGTGCTGGATAGCCGGTGACTGCTCAACACACGAGCGGATCACGACAGAGTCAGAGCGCATACACATCCCTGAGGCTGCTCAAGATAGGATGCAGTCGCCCATGGGCGGGCAGCCAGACGCGTGGCAGCAGTTTCTCAATGAGGCAGTTTGCTCCCCTTGTAGCTAGGGCTAGGACATTCAGATTTGACTTCACAGCAACCTGTTACCACAGTGGTGGCTGGCCACCAAATCGAGTGAGAGGACACACATCAGCTTTCCAGTCGGAGTCCCTGGTTCATGGAGCATATTTGACTGAATGGTACACATACTCAAAGCATCGGTGAATGAGCAGATGCTGGTCGCTGTGCTCTTGGTCTGTGAATCGCTCTCGTCATCTCTGGCTGCGCTGGCCCAGTTTCGACTCTGGTCTATAGCTTCCTGATCACAAACGGCTGCAATTGGACGCTGGAAGCTGCGTCCACGACAGGATCTGGGCGTTTGCTGGCCATTGTGGGAGGCAGCTGGAGTGGTCTGAATTGGACCCAGAGTTTCGTGAACAGCGTTTTGATGCTGCGATTGACTTTGCCATTAAAAAGGGCGCGACCGATGTATTAGACTGGTGGCTCACTGGCTATCTGCCTGGACGAGAGCGCAAGGCTATTCCACGCCTCCTCCAGCTGGCGTGTGAGTGCAATCGACTGGATGTGCTCCAATATCTACACAGGCAGCGCAGATTCGAAATGATCCAGAGCCCAGTGAACGTGAAGTGTGGAGCTTTAGAGATTGCGAATTGGATCTACAAACACTTGCGCCACGAGACGACCGCGAAGTATCATCTCCATCGGAGCTCTGCTGACGTTTTCTTCACGATGCTCAAACTGGCGTATGCTCGAGGAATTTCTATCTACCGTGATTCAGCTGATAGTGAACTATCGAGTCTAGCCGCAGCTGTCGGCAGTTTGGAGGCGATTCAGTGACTGAAAGCACGAACTAATACGTCGTGCTCCATCAACGCACTTGATTCCGTGATTCGCTGCGGTGAATTGCATGTGGCGCAATGGATCTATGAACTGTATCCCCGTGGATAGTTTAGCGACTTGACTAATGGATGCAGCGACACGGAGGCGACTGAGTGGACGCTCAGCAATTACCAGTGGAGCTCTGCGGAGAAGCGCAAGCAATGGATCGATTCAAGTCTTTTCTACGCTGAACTGATAGCTGAACCTGAGTTGAATGTGATTGAGTATTTGTTTGTGGCTTGCCCCGAGGCAGACCACGGAACCGCCATGGAGGTTGCGACTGTTGCTCGAGACCTGGCCGTTGTAAAGCGACTACATTTCGCGTGGAGCGGAATCGAAAGCAACCGCAATGGATTCCGTAGCTGCCATCGGACATTTGCACATCTTACAATGGCTGCATGAACATAGAGCTGAAGGATGCACGGTAATGGCTGCAATCGGGACCGCACGAAGCGGCTATTTGGACGATCTTCAGTGCCTAAATGTCCACAAATCCGAACTGTTCACAACTGGAGTCATGGACTTGGCCGCTTCCTCAGGCCATATTGAGATCATAAAGTGGCTTCATTTGAGTCGCAATGAGGGCTGTACTGCCAAAGCCATGGAGAATGCTGTGTACAACGGACATCGCCGTGTGGTTGAGTAGCTGTACGAATCCCGACCCACTGAATGTTCCAAAACGGCGATCGTGAACGCGGCAAATAGTGGTCGCTCGAATCTCATCCAGTATCTTCTCGACCAGGGTTTGGATACAGAGATCCAGTCGGCATTCGAGACGGCCATCACGTACGATCGCTTGGAAGGAGTGAAGCTCTTGTTCCCGCGGTGCAGGGTCATTGCTAATTGGCCTCTGACTAATGGGCTAAACGTCACTGGAAAATTTGCTGTGGCCGAATTTATGTTGAGAGCTGTCCGTGAAAATGCGATGAATGCAAATGGCTAAGTTGAAAACCCGTGGTTTAAAGAGCGCGGCCGCCCTCCTGATTATCAACTTGAGTTGAAAGATACGCGTCCCAAGCATGCTGTATGATCTGACCCAGGTTTATCGTACTGATTTGCCGCTTCCGAGTAGGATCGGTAGTGTTAGGGCGGCATCTCGCTCGAGCATTTTTACCATAGCAATGTCTTAACAATCGCCAAAAGCATCTTGCTCGTAAATGCTGTAATTCCATGTCGACCTTTGTCACTGCGCTCACTTCACACTTGATTTTGGGCACCATTCAATGGACTCTCAGTAATCGCATTTGGAGCTCAAGCGGAAGTACGCAGGCAGTGGGGCGTTTTCTTGTCTTCATTTACCAGAAAGTGAGCGAAAACAAGTTCAAAACAATCACAACAGTATCAAGTACTACAACCATCAGCCCAGTTTTCAAACACAATTGTTGGCAGCAACGACGAAATGACCATGGCAGAGCGAATGTGACGCGATGGCTCTTTGGGAACTATCCTCGCGGTTATTTTGACCAAGTGGCTCAGGAATGTGACGATTTGCCGACAATCCAGTGGGTTCTGAGCCACAATCATTGGGCTTCTCCTTTGGCACGAGCGGATTGGATCTCTAAATGTCTTGGACAATCGTACTTGTGGCCAGTCCACAAGCTGAATGCGGTTGAATGCTTGTTCATGGCTTGCCCAGAGGCAGGCAAGCAAGGGGATGCCATGGTGTTCGCACTCGCCATGGCGACTTGCAACTGCTGCAGTGACTTCATGCGCATAAAGAAAAATCGACGCCAGCAGCCATGGACTTTGCAGCCAAGAATGGGCATTTCGATGTCATCCACCGGCTGCATGAGTTCAGAACCGAAGGTTGCTCAAGTGCTGCTGTGGAGTATGCCGCTAAGAACGGCCATTTCCAAGTCCTTCAGTGGCTGCATGAGCACAACTCACAGTGTTTCACTGCCAGAGCCATGGACAATGCAGCCATGTCGGGCCATTTCGAGATTGTAAACTGGCTGCATTTGAATCGCGGTGATGGCCGGCCATCTCCAGATTGTGCAATGGCTGTACGAAAGTCGACCGGAAGCGCGTTCTTCAAAGACGATCACTGGGGCAGCGATGGGCGACCAGGTGCACGTTGCCCAGTATCTTTGCGGAGAAGGTCACGATACGCAATGCATTCTATTGGCGATTCACGTGGGTGCAACCCACGGCGCACTGAAGGTGATCAAGTATTTGTACCCCATGTGCCCTGTGGATTTTAGCGACGGTGGGATCGAGAGATTGGTGGACAAGAAGCGCTTTGCGGTGGCCGAGTTCATTCTGCGAACCGATGCTGAGATGGACTTGATTACCGGCACTGGTAACGTGTGTGGGGCGATTGAGTTATGCATAAGGACAGGTTATCGTAGGTAGCGGTCTTGTATTTGGAAGCCGTCAAATAACAGGTTGCGGTAATGTTGCGGTAAGAAGAGACTTATATTTAGGTGGTTCCTGTACTTGATAGACTAATCACTTTGGTGATGAGTGTTTCCCCTTCAACGGAGATGCTTCGGCTGGTCTGCAAGTGAACGAGAGCGGTCGTCCGCTTCTGCGTCAGACGTCGCAGAGGCCAACCGTTCCTGTAAAACGCAAGTCCCTCGGACAGAATGGGGACCACGCAGGAACACAGCGACGCCACGCCCTACGTGCGCGTGCAGACTCCACGCCGGGCGTCATCGCTCGCTTCGTCTTCGTCCGAGTACCTCGAGGCGCACTCGGCCATCACTCCGAGCGGACCAAGTCCGCTTGACTCGGCCAACTGGCTCTCGAAGCTCACGCTCTGGTGGGTGAACCCAATCCTCCGCCATGGATACAGCCAGCCGCTGCAGGAAGCGGACGTGTGGCGCTTACCGCACACCGACACATCCGCCGTGCTCGAGCGGATCTTTGACTCGGTCTACGCATCCGCCAAAGCATCCGCCAAGCAGCATAATTTACCATCCGCTTTGTCCAATCCGCCTCCTCCTCCGCATGTGGGTTGGCCGCTCTGGCACGCGACGCGCGGAGTGATGGTCCTGGCCGTCGGGTTGCACTTGCTCAGCGCGGCCTGCACCATCTTCACGCCGCTCGTGATCCGAGAGCTCGTGCTCTGGCTGCAGGGCGACGCGCAGGCCTCCATGCTCGGCGTCACGTCGGGCTACGGCCTGTGCGGCCTGCTGATCGCCGCCACGCTCGTGAGCGTCACGGCGCTGGACTACGGCATGTACCTCACCACGCGCGCCGGTCTGAATGCGCGCATGATCATCGTGAACGCCGTGTACCAGAAGCTGCTCAAGCTCACGACCTCGGCCCGCCAGCGCATGACCACGGGCGACATCGTGACGCTGGCCGGCGTGGACGCCGACCGCATCTTTGACGCCTACGCCATCGGTGTCTGGACGTTCAACTCGCCCATCATGATCGTCACTGTGTGCATCCTGATCGGCTTCGAAATGGGCGCTGGCGTGGCGCTTGTGGCGCTGGGCTGCTCGCTCGTCACGCTGGCGTACGCGCTGCGCAACTCGGTGCAGATCGGCAAGTACCGCCGCAAGATCCTGGCCGTCGCGGGCGAGCGCGTCAAGGTTACAAATGAAGTCCTGCAGGGCATCCGAGTGGTCAAGCTGTACGCGTGGGAGGACTCCATCGCGCATCGTGTGCAAGAGATCCGAGAGCGCGAGATCGCGCTGCTGCGCACGTATGACTACCTGCGCGTGTACAACCTCGTGGCGCTTTCCATGGGCGTGACTGTGCTCACGGCCGGCTGCTTCATCGTGTACATTGCACGCGGCGAGTCGCTCACGGTGGCCACGGCGTTCACGCTGTTGGCGTTCGCCAATGTGTGCCGAATGCCCTTTGGCATTTTCTCCAACGCTGTTGTGTTCGTATCGGAAGCTGTGGCGTCCATGGCCCGCATTTCCAAGTTCCTGGACGCGGAGGAGATCGACGATAGTGAAGACAAGCTAAGCGGAACCTTTGAGCAGGATTCCTCGGCTATTGAGATTCGCGAAGGAGCCTTCCGCTGGGGTGGAGAGATGGCTGAGCCAAGCAAGAACGACGCGGTCCACGCTCAGAACCAGAACACTGAGACAGCAAACGGAAAGTCCGATCAAGAACTCACGCTTTCGCAGCTGAATGTGACGCTTCCCAAGGGCTCGCTCACGATCGTGGTCGGCGCTGTCGGCAGCGGGAAATCGAGCTTACTCCAGGCCATGCTTGGTGAAATGCACCGTGAAAGCGGCTCATGCGCTGTGCGCGGATCCATTGCGTACGCCAGCCAGACTCCGTGGATTCAGCATCACTCGGTACGAGATAACATTCTGTTTGGCACTCGACTGGACCGCGGCTTCTACGACCGCGTGCTGGAGTCCTGTGAGCTGACGCGTGACCTGGAGATTCTGGCGAATGGTGATGCCACTGAGATCGGCGAGCGCGGCATGAACCTGAGCGGCGGGCAAAAGGCGCGCGTGAGTCTGGCGCGTGTCATGTACCGCAAACAGGCCGATGTGCTTTTACTGGATGACCCGCTCAGTGCCCTCGATGTGCACGTGGCCAACTCTGTGTTCACGAAATGCATTCTGGGATTGGTAGCGAAGAAAACTCGCGTTCTGGTGCTCAACGCACACTATCATCTGCTGCAGCACGCAGACCGGATTCTCCTGATGGAGAAGGGGCAGATTATTGCGGATGGTACGTTCGCAGAGGTTGTTGCTCGGTTCCCGTACTTGGCTGAAGAGGCTCAGCCGCAGGAAGAAGAAGCTGATTCAACCGAGCCAGAGTTGATCCAAGAAACTCCGGAAGAAGAAGCAATGCCAGTTCAAGAGGACCCGACGCGCGAATCGTTTACGTTCTCGGAGACCCCAGAGACGATGGAACGGGTGAGTCTCGTTCGCCACGCCAGTGTTGCAAGCAGCTTGGCTCGTCACAGCAAGAAGACACAGGGAGAAGCACCCAAACGTGAGACCAAACCTGAAACGATGATGCTGGAGGAAGATCGCAACACCGGATCCATGGGCTGGCAGATCTACTCGTCGTTTCTTGGCTCCAGTGGCTACAATGGAGATGTTTTGGGTGCGCTGATCTTCTTGGTATTTGCAATTGGCCAGGGTGTGCTCGTGGGCTCGGATTACTTCGTGACGTACTGGTCCAACGGCTCCATGTCGGGCACGTTCTCGCAGCAATCGCTGTTGTGGCTCTATCTGGGGATTGTGGTCGTTGGAATCGCCATGTTTGTGATCCGATCGGTCTTCTTCACGGAAGTCTGTGTTCGTGCTTCTCAGCGACTGCACCAGCAATACTTTGGCAAAGTGCTGCGTGCTCCCGTGACCACGTTCTTCGATGTGACTCCCGTGGGCCGCATCCTCAACCGCTTCTCTCGTGATCTGGACCAGATCGACAACCCGCTGCCGTATTACGGCATGAGCCTGCTCACATTTGGCCTGGTCGCGGTCTCGATCTTCGTGGTCTGTGCAGTGACCACGCCATACACGTTGATCTTGTACGCACCGTTGTTCGGCGCCTGCTACTACGTTCAAGTGTATTTCCTGGCGTCGGCGCGCGAGCTCAAACGCATGGACGGCGTGACTCGGTCGCCCTACTTGAACCTTGTGACCGAGACCATCAACGGCATGGAGAGCATCCGCTCCTTTGGTATGACTCGTGCCTTCGCCAAGCGCTGCCACCTGCTGCTGGACAATAACGCCAAGTTCTTCTTCCTCTATCAGACGGCCTCCAAGTGGTTTGCGCTGCGTCTCGATTGGCTCGTGGCACTGGTCGTGAGCGTCGTGAGCATCTTGTGCGTGGCTTCGCGCGACTCGATCGGTGCTGCGAGTGCTGGCATCGCGCTCACGTACGCCATTCAGCTGACCACCCAGTTCCAGCGGTTGCTGACGCTCTGGAGCATGACCGAGAACTTCATGACCTCGTACGAGCGCATTTCCTTTTACGAAACGCTGGACCAGGAAGACGCCGATGGCGGCGTCAGCTCTCTGAGTGGAAGGGCCCTGGTAGCTCCATCGTCCGACTGGCCCGCACAAGGATCGATCGAGTTCGACAAGGTCTCGGTGCGCTACCGCGAGGGGCTGGATCTGGTGCTCACGCGTGTGTCGTTCTCGATCCAGCCGGGCGAGAAGATCGGTGTGTGCGGGCGCACAGGCTCCGGCAAGAGCACGCTCATGAGCGCGCTGTTCCGCGTGGTGGAATGTACAGAGGGCGTGATCCGGATTGACGGCCTGGACATTGCCAGCATGAGCGTGAATGCTCTGCGGTCGCGACTTACGATCATCCCGCAGGACCCTGTGCTGTTCAGCGGGCCGTTGCGGTTCAATCTGGACCCGTTCGACCAAAAGACGGACCAAGAGCTGTGGCAGGCGCTGCGCAACGTGCAGCTGGCCGATCAGGTGACTTCATGGGGCCAGGGCCTGGCCTACGAGATCGCCGAGAAGGGCGACAACCTGTCTGTGGGTCAGCGCCAGCTTGTCTGCATCGCACGCGCGCTATTGCGTGCCAGCCGCATCATCGTGCTGGACGAAGCCACGGCCAACGTGGACCAGGAGCTGGACCGCGCGATCCAGCAAGCCGTCCAGCAGAACTTTCGCAGTCAGACGACCATGACCATCGCCCACAGACTGGAGACCATCAGCAGCAGCGACCGCATCCTGGTGCTGGACAACGGGCTCGTGCAGGAGTTCGACTCGCCGGCCAATCTGATGGCCAACCCCAACGGCATGTTCGCGTCGCTCATGCGCAGCGCCAGTGGGAACAGCAACAACAGCCAATAACAGACAGGGCAAGGCAACGATGTCAGCTCAAGCGGCACGTTGAAGAGACATGTGAATCATAACAGGCGTCGCAAGCCATCCCGCAATATCCTTGTTCCATTCTGTTCCTTGTCCGCCCCGGTGCGACATTTCGGCCAGCAGCATCAAGATGGATTACCCCACAAAAATCCACCCGTGTGCACAATGATTGGGTCAATGCAGACCACGAGAACCCGCCAACCAGGCGACTGGGGTGCAGGCTGCTTTCGCCCGCGATGGTAAACGTTCAAGACGACTTCAAAACGCCACGGCTCGGCGACTTTCTGCCGGTAGCAGATCGTGACGCTGGGCCTTTTGATCCAATGCGGGGCGGCTCACAGTCTCCTGCACGGCATTTGGCCACGGACTCGGCTGAATATTTGGGCTGAATGAGCATTCGTCCGCCACCCACGCAGAACGCTGTAGCCATCGCGTGACATGAACGCCTCCATCTGGGGAGCCCGGACGGTACAGATAAGGGACGAGAGCCGAGAACTAAAGTTTTACGCGAGAGTGGATGCGCCGGATGGCCGCTCGATGGGTGAGGGAAGCGGCTGCGCAATGACTGGCGTAATAGCCGCCGGGCGTGACGCCACTGACGCAGTGCGATATGAACCCTTGGTGTCACTTTGTTCTTCTTCCGATTGTGTGTGTGCCTAGCCTGTCGACGGTTTAAATTACTTCGCATGTGCGTTTTTTTTGTAGACGGTTTTTTTTTTCCTTTTCCAGAACGCGTGTGACTGGCCCGATCCGTACTTTTTGATTATGGCACGCGGTCCCCAACTTGAAGGGGCCCTAATACCGCGGGTAGGGGAGCATTGACTGCATCCTCGGGGCGACAAGTCGACTAAATGGTATGCTCCATACAAGCAGTATCTGACCACAGTAGCACGCTGCCTTAGTCGACTTGGGTTTATTGCGTCAGCCAGTTGTCGTGGAGTCGTCCCGAACCTCTCTGCGTGGGGAAAGTTAACCGCACGCCACAAAAATAAAATACGGGACGCATCCACCGACCGCAGTCCGACCGCAAAGTCTCTTTCCATTTCGAGGCCGAAATTTAACGCGAGCGATGGGCCGCGATCAAGACAAGCAGGCCGAGGAGCTGTCCATGGCGGGGGCGCTGGAGGCCCAATGGGCCAGGCGCAAGGCGCAGTTCATGGCGCACTTTGCCGACGATGCGGCTGCAGGCGTGGCCACCGCGCCGGAGCCCGCGCCGCCTGCGCTGCCGGCCGTGGACGACAAGGTCGAGTCCAAGTGCCACGTCTGCAACGCTGCGCTGCGCCGTCTTCGCGTCCGAGTGAGTGGCTCTGATGGCTTGCACCGTGACTGACTACGTGACTGATTGTGTTGTCCCTCGTTCCTTGCAGCACCATTGCCGTAACTGCACGCGGCCCGTGTGCGGCGTGCACAGCAAGAACCACGTGCCGCTGCCGCACTTGGGCATCATGCACGAGGTGCGCGTGTGCGATATCTGTCTCCGCCAATTGGTGCAGCGCCGCGCAGGATACCGCAGCCCCAAGCGCCGGTCCCAGGTCGGCCGCGGCTCCTTCATCCAGCACGACGGCGACGACAACTCGGACGACGCCGCGACCTCGTCCCTGATGAGCGAGAAGCTACCGTCGCCGTCGGTGTTCAATGGCATGCCGCCGCTGTCCACGGCATCCTCGGCTTCATGCAACAGCATCGCGGCCGCTCGGCTGCTGCGCGCCAGCTCGTCGTCGTCGCAGTCGGGCACGGCCGCCGCCGAGTCGTTCATCGACCCCATGTGCGGCGTCATCTACAGCTGCCTGCTGGAGGAGCAGGACAACATGGTGGACGAGATCCTGTACCTGGGCACGTTCACCATGGGCGGCCGCTCGCTGGCCAGCCGTCGCATGAGCGCCAACGTGGCGATCTGGAAGGACCGCATGTTCATGCTCACGTCGGCCGAGATGCTGACCTTCAAGACCACGTCCACGGACAAGGACACGAGCACGGCGGCGCTGGTGAACATGACAGCGCTGGGTGAAGTGCGCTCCACGGTGCATCTGACGGACATTCTGCACATGGAGGTGAACGAGCAGTACCCACGTATTCTCACGGTCATCCGTGCTGACGGCCGCGTGTTCCGAGTGCGCGCCAAGACGCCCGAGCAGTGCGAAGAGATCGCGGCTGCTTTGCGCAAGACCATGGCCAAGTTCCAGGACGCCATGCATCGACTGCAGCGCGGACCCCAGCCAGAGGACAACGTCGTGAGTTGCGTGACTATCCAGCACGAGTCCTCGCTACCGGAGCAGGTCGTTGTGCCGGCGCCGCTGCTGGAGCAACCGTTTGATGTGGATATGTACCCGTCGAGCATTCTTCGCTTGTACGTGAATGGACCAGACGCCACTGGCATGGCGCAGTTTTCGTGCGAGATGCTGAAAACGGGCCGTGGCACGCCTCGCAAGCTCGAGGTGCAGGCCGAGCAACTGGTCAGCGCTCTGTGCGAGCAGCCGCAAGCGCTGCATGTCTCGGTGGGCGCCGAGCCGATCAAGGGGTCTTCGTTGGAAAAGAACCAACGCAGCTTTTGGTGCTTGATCGCCATACTTGTGGCAGGTGCCAGTATCATGCAACTGCTCGGGATAAAGTATATTGAGCTGGTCACTTGGCTGTTTGCGCTCATTCTCGTACTCACGCGATTCCACGAGCCACTGAGCTTGTGGATTGCGACCAAACGCCTGCATCGCGCTCAGCGATTCCGCGTGTCGTGCACGGAGATCCGCTTGGGCAAGAACAGCGAATCCGAGACTGGCGATGCCAGCGACGAGCTTGTCTCGGAGCAAGAGCTCGACAATCGATTCCTCGAAGGCTGCAATGGTGATGTGGAAGAAGCCAAGTGGCGCTACAGCGAAACGCTGCGCTGGCGGAAGGAGAACAATATGGACACGATCTTGCTGACTCCAAAGCCGCAGTTTGCCAACATGAAGGCAAGTCTGCCCCACTGGACTCACAAGAAGGATCGCTTGGGCCACCCGGTCACCTATGAGTTCTTGGGCGAACAGCGCAAATCGTACGAAGCGTTCCTTGCACGTGGAGTCACGGAAGAAGAGGCAAAGTGGCACCATATCGTCATGCAAGAGTACCTCTGGAAGGTCATTGATCCGCGCCCATTCCCGGATGGAACGCAGATCAAGATTTACGATATCAAGGGCATCTCCATGTCCGATATCAGTGGCGGCGTATTCAACTACACGAAGGATCTTGGCGAAACGGTGGCGTTGTACAACCCAGAGCGCATCTTTCAAGTGTTCATCATCAATCCGCCAGCTTGGTTTAACCTGATCTGGAAACTCATCTCGCCCTTAATTAACCCGAAGACCCGAGAACGTGTGCATGTGCTGCGTGGACAAAAAGAGATCACCAAGGCCTTGCTGGAGTTTATTGAACCAGAAAATCTCCCGGTCGAGTACGGTGGCAAATGTGCTTGCGAAGGTGGATGCTCGCAGAACTCACCAGAGGAGAAGGACTTGCGCGAGTGGGTGGATCTTTTGAACACCAATATTGAGGGCGAGTCGGCTGAAGACCGGTCGGCTCGGATCAAGGAGGCCTTTGATGAATTGTGCGCCAAGTATCAAGCGCAAATCGAGCGAGAAACTGCGGACCGTCGTCCGGTTTTGTTGAGTGAGCAGTAGAGGACACACACTTAACCAGCGGATTTTGACCAAGGATCACCACCTGTGTGAGCAACGATAATTATTTTCCTTAACCATACAAACATTGAAGTTTCCCCAGCGTAATTATCTTCATGACCCTTAATCTTCGCTTTGAATTTGGCTAAGATCTACGAGGTGTCGAAGAGTTGGCCGCCTGATTGTACAAACACGAACAACAAATTAGAGCCTATCCACGAAAT
This sequence comes from Elongisporangium undulatum, assembly GCA_023334555.1. Classification (NCBI taxonomy): domain Eukaryota; phylum Oomycota; class Peronosporomycetes; order Pythiales; family Pythiaceae; genus Elongisporangium; species Elongisporangium undulatum. Next base: position 22,213 of record JAADVF010000340.1, read on the forward strand.
GCTAAAAAAAAAAGTGAGGTGCATACCCGTGGGGACAATTCCATGGTTGTTCCAAGCCAGCCAGGTTCCGCACAATCTACATTCAAGCAAATTAGTAAACTACGAAAGAGTATGCTCAAGCGAAAAACTACTCACCCTTTGCATTTCTTCTTTGTGAAGGGCCGTCCCGATCATAATCGAACTACGGCAAGCACGTGATGCAAACATTGCCATCACCTTTGGCAAACGAATTGATGATGCATTCAGCGGACTATCCATCAGAAGCGATGCCAGCTCACGAATGTCTATCAAAAGCACACGTCGCGTCAGATCATACAGCACACCAGCAACATTTAGCGCGTAGGCAGTTACCTTCAACACCAAATTGGGTATGCTTTGTGAATGGAAGCGATAATAGCATTAGCTTTCTTGTCGAAGGCGCACTGTGGTCGACGCGGAAGGTGAAACCATTTTTGGCGAAAATCGGTAGATGGTCCATGATTACCATCTCCTCTGCAGCCGTAAGCTCTAGCGGCAATGGGCGAACCAATGGCTGTTGATGCAAGATTGTCGTCTGTTGGAGGGTTTCATAGTTAAATTTCTCGTCGCTTGCATGCTGGTCAATGATGAACATGTCGTCATCGAGCTTTCCAATGATAAAACCAAGATTGAACTGTCCAAGTACTTCCATGCGCTTGAAATCATCCTTCTTGAGTACTCGCTGAAGCGCTGCCGCAGCGACTTCATTATCCGTCTGAGGTGCGTCTTCTGATGTTGCTGAACAAGCTTTTGGGACATGCAAACGCGTTCTCTTCCTGTTTGTCTCTTGACTGTCTTCTTCCGCAAAAAATCGCTTCCGCTGCTCAAGCATTTCTTCAAAGGACCAATCTTTTGGCTCACTTTCCTCCTTGACTGAGCGAGGGGTTCCTCGATTACTATCCAGGCTCAATTTTTTTCGCTTCTTTTGCACTATCACGTGAGATTCGTCCGGTATCGATGACGGTCTCGATCTATCAATGTTGAGTGCTGTCTTCACCGACGACTCAACTGAAACACTGTTATCAGAAATACATGAGCGTGGGGATCGCCCACTTATCAAAACAGCACGTTCTTCAGCGAACGCAAGCGTACTGAAACGTTGATGTTGCGGTGTTTTCTCTGTGTCCGTCTGTGTTGGAGTACATTGAGTCGCAGAAAGATCCACTGCTGTAGCTGAAACTTCCTTCGTAGGCGTCGCAGTGACTTCAGGCATCGTTTCGTCGGGCTTGTTGGGAGGCTCATTAGTGTCGTTGCTGACCAAAGCATTTGACTTCTCGACAGGCTTCTCGGCAGACTTGTTCGAGCGCGTGAACGTAGATAACAGTGGTTGGACCAAAAAACTTCCACGACTAGGCTCGTACAGTTTGTTCAAGAGAACTTTGAATGCTTCAACAAGTTCTGGCTCCTAAATCCAAAAACATAAATGAAACCTTTTCTAGCTCAAAAATCACTCCCCCAACAATGTGCTTACGTGCTTGATAAATGTTTCACGCTTGTCCGGGGTGACATTCACGTCGTACTCGCCGTGAGGTAGACGGAAATCCAGGACGCATGCTGGCTTTTGCTTCATCTCGAATTGGCGCCAAACTTCATTAACTGCCTTCCCGATCTTTAATAAATGTTTGCTCAGACCATCAACGTATTTAAAAAAAATCCAATGAAACAGAGAACAGCACGCTACCTTTGGAAGATCGAATGGTCGCCCATTGATGAAGAAAAATTGGCGATCATTGTCGCTTCTGCCAACACCTTCACCGACTTTTGACACAAAGCCAACAACTCGTCGTTCTTGTGCTTTAATTTCATCTTGGTCCTCGTCATCAAACCCGTTCCGATCTTCATCCAAACTCTCATCCTGTGAGCTCATCAGTTTTTCTTGTTTGAATTGCCAGGCTTCATTCAAATCAAACGCCACGGGGATCAACGTCCTGAAAAACTTGGTTCCAAACACGTTCGCAATATTATCTCCCATGCCATGGTGCGCCTGCGTAGAGAGCACGATCTGTCGCGAACTCTTGCCCGTGCTATTCCAGACACAGATTTTGACGCTGACGCAGCTCACAGCGTACGCCTGGAGCACTTTGAGCAGCTTCGCATAGTGTTTCTTAATATTCTTGTGGAAGTCTTTTTGCCGCACAATCAATGGCTTGACATTGCAGGGAAAGAGAACGGGTCAGTCAAACCATGGCGAGAACCGAGAGACTTGGCACAGCTCACACCTTAAAGAGTTCCTCAACCATGATCGTGGTTCCTATTGGCCGAGCCTTCTTGGCCTGCGAATCCGCGTTTATTAGCTTGTGAACAGCTCCACGGAATCAGAGATCAAGCCATGGCCTTACTTGCGAGACCAGGGAGCCAGACGTGTCATACTCCAGCACCACTCCGATCTCCTCGTCCTTCGTGCGCGTGCACACTGAGAACTTGGATGCCAACTGGCAGATCGAACTCAGCGCTTCGCCCCTGCAGTCATCCATACAAATCTCAGCTGATCCTGTGTCTCCTGGCAAGCAAACGCTTCCAACAGATCCTACCGAAAGCCGAACGACCGCACGGCCGCGATATCCTCAAAGCGGCTGATCTTGGACGTGAAGTGCTTCTTTACGAGTGTGTCGTAGTTGCCCTCGGCCACGCCGCTGCCGTTATCGCTCACTTCGAGCGCATCGCGGCCGTACTCGGTCAGCTTCACGTCGATCTGCGTGGCTCCAGCGTCGATAGCGTTCTCCACGAGCTCCTTGACGGCCGTGGCCAGATCCACGACCGACTGACCGCTGCAGATGCGCTGCACGTCCTCCTTGGCCAGCACATGCAAGGACGCCATCCTGACGAGCTGCTTCAATGCGCCAAGTGCCAAATGCGCGCCAACAAAGTGCAACTCTCGCTCTTAGAAAGAAATAGAAAAACCACAATCTTAGACACAATAGAATATGTGTATTACAGGTCTAGACATAGAGTACTCAGATCGACAGGTCCAATGGCGGCATTGTGTTGTGGGACTTCTCCTCCTCCTCAAAGGACAAACGCTTCTGGGCCTTGAGCAGCATCTGCATCTCCTTCTGGTTGCTCTCGTCGATCTTCAGGCCCTTGTGGAACTGGTGCTGCTGCCCCTCGGCATCCACATTGAGCACCGTGAAGTAGCTGTTCATGCATATACCCGTGAGCTCCAGACCACGCCATGCCATGCAGACGGACAGAGCTCTCTATTACCCAGTGTGCGACCGACGTGCCTCTGGCTCACCCACAGAGTCGATCAGCACCTCCACTTCCACTTCCAAGTGCACGCTTCTGCACATTCCCAGCCACACTTCAGCCACACGGGCCATAGTAGAACACCGCAGTTGGGCAAACGTACCGGACACTGCAGACACGAGCTCGCATGGTCACGACGTCCGTAGCCAGAATAGGCAGCTTGAACGAGATGCGGTTCATGGCGATGGTGACCATGTTGTCGCTCTGCGTGAAGCTGCGTGCGCAGTAGAGCGCCGCTCGGTCCATCCGGTTGAGCAGGTCGCCGCCAAAGACCGTCTTGTTGATGTTGAGATTGCGCGGCAGGAACCGATGACACATCTCCACCTCTGTGTCCTTCACGGCCACGTACCCGTCCTTGTCGTTGGCTAGCATGGGCAGCTGGTCGCGCGAGATGAACGAGATCTTATCGACCGCGTCCTGCTCCTTGCGCCAGCGCCAGGCCAAATCTTTCCGGCGCGCAGCGGCCTCGCGCATCTGGATGCAGTGCTCGGGGCTCTCGGAGTTAATGAGCTCCGGCAGCCCCTTGCGTGACTTGCCAAAGCGGTCGATGGCCACCATCGTCACGATTGCATTGTGCGTGTGTTGGTATCGGCCTGTCGGTACGTCATGACGATACCCAGAGCACTAACCGAACAGCGGGAATCAGTCAGTTGCACATCAGCGCCCTTAATGTATGTACTACAGACCTGCACGGCCATGGAAGAGCCGCCCATGTTGACCACTTGGGCTTCCAGACGGATGAGATCGCCATTGTAGACGGGCTTGACGAGATCCACGCGGTCGAACGAGATGGTCGCAATGGGGCCGTACGCCACGCTGAACAAAGCCACAGCCTCAGACACACAAGATACTGCACAGCTAGCATCAGGCCCGCTCACCGCATGGCGATAGACCCAGCCAGCACGTCCATGAGCCGCAGTATGGGCCCCGTGCGCATCATGTGTCCCTTGAGACTCTCATCGCCCTGTCCAATCAGCCACATCAGCATCGCTTCCACAGAGCCAAAACGCACACAAACAAGCGCACGATGATGTCCGTGAAGGCTAGACGCGTGTCCCTGGCCCGCAGTTGCTTGGGCATGTTGCGGCGCGCCCACATATCGCGCAGCGTGCCAGCGATGGCCTTGGACGTCATGGCTTCCCCCCTTTGTTAAACTGACTTGAACTTTTGGATCTCGCAAGGCGACGATTAATCGATCAATGTACCACCCAAAGTGGTACCATTCTTGCTGAACATTTGGGCGGTCAGGCTTCAAGGAGATGCTCACTGTATCACATCCGATCCATACTTTCAGCGACAGCGCATTGCTAGCAGGAAACGAAGGCTCGCATTTCGGCCTTGCTCACGTTGATCGGATCTTCACCACATCCAAATGTCATTTACGCGAGGCCTTGTACAATGCCAACTGGGCATATTGCGCTCTCGAGCAGATACTTGCCCACCAGTGATTTCCTATTGGCTGTCGCCTCGATGATCGCTTTCCCTTAATGCGCATTGAACCGATTGTCGTGCAGCCACCGAGTCATGTCAAGCTTGCCATTCATTTCTTTTGTCATGCAAACTTCCGTGCGATTGAGATGGAGCCACAGCACGCTCTCCAATTGGCCTTCTTGTGCTGCTCTGTCCGTGGCCTCGGTGGTGAAACGCTGTGGTCTGTGCAGATGCAGCCACTGGTAGACGACAGCATTGTCAGTGCATCCTTCGGTTCGGAACTCGTGCAACCAACGCACAAGGTCTAAATGAGCCGCGTGAGTCAGAGCCATTGGAGTTGATCGCGCATGAAGTCGTTGCACGACCGCCAAATCTCCATGTCTAGCCGCAGCTTCCATGGCGTCGCCTCTATCTACATCAGGGCAGGCCATGAAGCAGATATCCAACCACATCCAGTTTACGATCTGGCAAGCGACCGACCAGCAGCTGCAAGACACTTTGCGATCCACTTCTCGCGACCAACCGAAGAAGACCCCATCGGATTGTCGCCCTAGCTTAGCTTCGCATTTGCGCCTCAATACGTCAAAATACCCACGACGGTGTTGCATGTCGAGCCATCGAACCACATGAACTCAACAACCAACGACAGAAAAATTGAGTGCCGGCTTGCGTTTCACAGGAACGGTTGGCCTCTGCGACGTCTGACGCAGAAGCGGACTTCACTTGCAGACCATCATTCATCACCCAAAGTGATTAGTCTATCAAGGACAGGAACCACCTAAATATAAGTCTCTTCTTACCGCAACATTACCGCAACCTGTTATGTTGACGGCTTCCAAATACAAGACCGTTACCTACGATAACCTGTCCTTATGCATAACTCAATCGCCCCACACACGCCGGTAATCCACTTGGCTCAAGTCCATCTCAGCATCGGTTCGCAGAATGAACTCGGCCACCGCAAAGCGCTTCTTGTTCACCAATCTCTCGATCCCACCGTCGCTAAAATCCACAGGGCACATGGGGTACAAATACTTGATCACCTTCAGTGCGCCGTGGGTTGCGCCCACGTGAATCGCCAATAGAATGCATTACGTAACGTGACCTTCTCCGCAAGCATACCGGGCAACGTGCACCTGGTCGCCCATCGCTACCCCAGTGATCGTCTTTGAAGAACGCGCTTCCGGTCGATTTTCGTACAGCCATTGCACAATCTGGAGATGGCCGGTCCATGACGGAGGTGGTGCAGCCTTCACGGCGATTCAAATGCAGCCACTTTACAATCTCGAAATGGCCCGACATGGCTGCATTGTCCATGGCTCTGGCAGCGAAACGCTGCGATTTGTGCTCATGCAGCCACTGAAGGACTTGGAAATGGCCGTTCTTAGCCACTGCGCCACATTCACTCGGCTACCGTACACTGCGGCATCAAGAGCTTTCACTGAACACTCTTCGATCCCTTGGGCCAAAATCTATTGCAGCGCTTTCAAGTTCCCTTGAGCTGCTGCGCATTGCGAGATCATGGTATATTGCCAATCAAACGAGTACTCAAAGCCTCTGGATCGTGCCAACTTTAGCATCTCGAATCCATCGCTTAATGCAAAATTCACGCGGTACGCTGGGCGTGTGGCTTCCTGCAGATGCTGGTTGATTCAATTCGCAATCGTCAAGGTTTGGCATCGAACCTGTTTGGGAGAACCCTTTAAGGATAGATTGCCTTGCGTGTGCAGCCATTTGATCACATCAAGTCGATTGCAGTCGCATGCCAGCCGCAACAGACGTGGCGTCGCTTTCTGCGCTCGCACCAATTCATCACTTGGATATGACCCAATTTAATCGCGCATTGAGCGCAGCATCGAACAGCGATGCTCGGAACGACTGATCCAAGCCTGGCCATTCGAGTTTCCCCACTCGGTCCAGTAAACGCACGAACCCAGACACAGAGGCAGACTCCAGCGTCCAGTTACAGCCGTTAGCAAACAGATAATCGTCGATCATTGTCCACACGTGCGGCAGCGCAGCCAGGGACGGAGGAGCCGCTTCAGCGAACAAAACTACCGCACAGAGCAGCGCCTAGTCTCGGGATGAAGGTGTCATGATTTACGTCAGCTTGCACCCTTAGCCATTTCGTTTAGGAGTCTGGTGTTATGTTCTGACTTGTTTGGACCTGATGGAAAACGCCACCGTCGCTTTCCTACGAATGTATGGACTGTTCTTTAGCATAGAACTAGTAAAGCTACATCACTTTACATCCAATTTGAGTTCACATATCTCTGCCCGTGCAATTCAATTCTCTCGCTTCAATTCACCACTCGACATATTGCCTTTTGGTTGGAACATTTAAGTTTGTTGCCATGATATCGCCTTTGCGCGTCAACTCGTCAATATATCCACGAGGATGTTGCATGTAGAGCCATGTAACCCCATACAATAGACAGCTACGTTGAGTGCTGGTGCTTAGCACCTCAGGTTTCTCGTACACCGACCGACAAATTGTGATAAAAATGAGCCAGCAAACAGATGATCGGCCCAACACGCGACAGCGATGTGATGCATCA
>JAADVF010000341.1:0-29397 GCA_023334555.1 Elongisporangium undulatum
AATGTGGATTGCTCCAATGGCAAGTTGGTGGAGTTCACGTTCGCTGGTGAGCCGTACGTCTTCTGCGCGAGTGCGGACAAGACTGTGAACGTGTATGGAGATGATCTCCAGGCGTCTGTGCAGCTCCTCCACAACAACACCGAGGGATACCCGACTGTGGCTGATTTTGCACGCCCCGGTGGTCTCGACATCAGCTCGTGCGGTCTTCTTCAGGACGTCGCGACCACTTCCACCCGCAAGTTGGTGAAGCAGTCGCTGGAGATGTCTGCTCAGCGCACCAAGGACGCGTACTCAGTGCTTACAGGTCAGCCACGTCGCAGTATGTTGGCTGAGGCGAGTTGCACTTGCTCTGGAGGAACCAAGCCATGCCTCTTCGTGAACGGTCTGGGAAGCGCTGGGGACGGATCGGTGGCTAGCACGTACTCGGACTACTGGGGCGACCTCGCGACCGGTACGACGTGCTGTTCATCCACCAAGTTCATCAAACTGAACACTGTGGACAACGCCTGGTACGCAGACACGCTTCCCAAGCAGGTCTGCACTGCTGCTCTGGCCATGGTCTCCAACACGGACAAGATGGCCATGCAGAACATTGCACTGATCGGCCACTCCATGGGCAATCTGGTGATCGCTGCTGCCATGATGAAGGGCTTCTGCGGCATCGACACGTCGACGTCCAAGTGGATCTCGCTTGCGGGCCCCATGCAAGGCAGCATGAGCTCCAATCTGGCCATCAACGTCTGCGGCTCCGCCTCCGGCACGACTCTGTCAGTGCTCACCAAGCTTGGTTTGTGCCCTGCCGGAGCGTCGACCAAGTCGCTGGCCTACGAAGGCACGTCCGCTTCCACGACGGCTCTGAACGCGTACTACCTGGACGTGGCCTCCATCTACACCAAGTACGTGACCTCCAACCTGTGCGGAGTGAGCCCCTCTGGCCTGCTCACTACTCTATCGGCCGAGTACGTGGCTCTGAACCTGCTCTCGGGCCACGCGACGGCTCAAAACGACGGCGCCGTGGAGATCTCGAGCTGCCGTGACGGCCTCTCGTCCTCACTGTACAGCACGTCGTACGACGGCGGCAACTTTTACAAGGCCAGCATCAACCACGCAGACGCGTCGCTGGCCAACGGTGACGGCTGGTACGGCAGCGACCGCAAGCCGCTCAAGTGGTTCAACTGCCAGTTCTAGTCAATAGAAAAAAAAATTGTACGCGTGCGTAGGAGTTAACAAAAAGTGTCCGGACATCTTTTTCATACATGCGTATTCATTGGTCAATATTAAAAATGGTGTTGACCAATCAAAAAAAGCGTAACCTGCGCCGTAACCCCTCGCAAAAGTGAATGAAGACGCATGGATTAAATGGCTTAGAAATGCAGGAAGATTCGACGCAGCAGTTTGGCTCTGCGCGATCTCTTTGACGACGGAGCGTCGCTGTTCGTGGGCGTCGAGGCAAACGGCTCGTCCGCCGCGTGCTGACTGGCGAACGAGTTGAAGATCTGCTCCAGCGTGGTCTGCGAGACGCTGTACTCGCTGATGCCCAGCTGCGCCTTGGCCGCTTCCACGCGCTCGAAGACGTTGGCCAGCCGCAGACTGTCGTCCGAGCCGCTGCGTCCGTGAAGCTTGAACCAGCACGAGTCGTTCTGGCGCTCCAGCAGCTCCGTCTGGCCCAGGTTCTGCTGCAGGAACAGCGCCACGGCCTCGAACTGCTCCTCGGCCAGCCACCAGGCCGCCAGCGCGCCGGCCTGCACGTATCCGTCGCGCTTGAACTGGTTGGCGAGCGTGAACCCGGTCGGGTGCGTGTTCACGATCTTGTTGGCCCACGTGGCGTCGCCCAGCGTGCGGCAGGCCGCAGCGAGCTCCTCCATGCGGATTCGCGTGTCCAGAGCCTCGAAGTGACGCAGCGCATGGGCCTGGATGGCGGTCTTGCTTGTCGCCTGCAGCTTGGCATCGAACATGAGTCCGTCGCCAAAGCGGTCCTTGAGATGCTGCACGCTGCCCAGGCACTGAAGCGCGCCGTTGACCATGATGCCCACGCGCGTGCACAGCGCCTCGCACTCCTCCATGCTGTGGGTCGTGAGCATCACGGTCGTGCGCTTGGAATAGGTCGAGATGTCGGCGATGACGTCCCACATGAAGCGCCGCGAGACCGGATCCATGCCCGTGGACGGCTCGTCCAGGAACAAGATCGACGGGCTGCCGATCATGGCGATCGCGACCGAGAGCTTGCGCTTGTTGCCGCCGCTGAGGCTGCCGGCCAGCTTGTCTTCGAAGCTGGACAGGTTGAGCTGGGTCATCTTGTTCTGCACGACCATCTCCAGATCGGCCGCCGCCACGCCCTTGAGCTGCGCGAACAGCTCGAGGTGTTCGCGCACAGACAGCAGATCGAAAAGTGCGTCGAACTGCGGGCAATAGCCGATCTCTCGCCGCACGTCGATCTGCTGCGAGAGAATGTCAAAGCCGCTGAGCGTGGCCGTGCCAGAGCTGGGCAGCAGGTCGCCCGTGAGCATCTTCATGGTCGTGGTCTTGCCAGCGCCGTTGATGCCCAGGAAGCCGAAGCACTCACCCTTGGGCAGGCCGAACGACAGGTCCTGCACGGCCATCTTGCCGCTCGGGTACACCTTGCGCAGGTTTCGCAGCACCACCGCATCGCCTCGGGCAGCGCCGCTGGCCACGCGCGCGTTCTCCGCAACCACGTCTTCATCAATCGGCTCGCCATTGTGCACCTCATGGGACAATCCAGCCTCATCCGGCTTGAGCTTGGGCACGGTCGCTCGGTAATCCAGTGCCAACGCCAGCGCCATGTACAGCACCGCGTCCAGGACCATGAAGATGAGCTCGTAGCCCATGTTGTTGAGTGCAAACGGGTCCTTTGATATCGAGGTGTTGGTCGTGTACTCGCCCGTGGAGACAATGGCGATGATCGTGATGTTGAGCAGCCCATTGCCGAGATTGTAGAGCGGCGAGAGCCGCCAGATGAACTTGAGCACGCTGTTGATGTCCTCGGTCGTGTTGCTCACGTAGTCGAGCACGAACGAGATGATCATGAGCACGAGGCCCAGCAGCAGGTTGATCTTGATGATGGCCGATTGCGCCGCGCCTGGATCCGTGAACGCGAACGACCACGCATAGGCGTACGGGCAGGCGGCGACGCCAAAGAGCAGCATCAGCAGCACGACTGACGGGAACGTGGCGGAGGTGCAGGTGTCGCAGCCGCTGGAACCCGTGAGTGTCGAGAATTTGTACGCCTGGATCAGCACAAGCCCCATGATGCACGGGAAGAGGTACACGACCAGGTCCCAAGCGTAGTTGGCGGCCCAGAACACAGGGATACTCACGCCCGAGATCAGCTGCTGGTGCTTGGCGTTCTTGGTGGGCTGGCGCTCGCGCACGAGCTGGGTCACGATGGACGCCGGGTAATAAGCGAACGCGATGGTGACGAACATGCAGGCCGTGAAGGACAGATACGAGCTCATGAGCGAGCTGGTCGAGGCCGTCTGCGGCAGCGGGTAGCTGCTCACCGTCAGCGTCAGCGCAGAGACGTCGGTCGAGGCATCGAACTGCTTGGCCATGAGCCGGTAGATGGATTGATCCACCAGCGCCTTGAAGACCACGGCGCCGTGCTTGACCGTCGTATTGATGAGCACGTTATAGCCGAGGACGTTCGTGGAAGCATCGGCGTGAACGTGCAGGCCACCGAATTGGCTCACCTGGCCTTGGGTCACGCCCTGCGCGTAGATCTGCTGACTGAGTTTGAGCAGGTAGCCCGTTGCGTTGGTCGCATTGATCGCTGGGCTGGTGTAGGTCACGTTGAACACCGTTGGCGAGTCGCTCGAGTACGGAGGACTACCGATTGTGTCGGCGTCGATCTCCATGGACGTAGCTCCTGTGAAGTACGAGCTCGTGCCGAGCACAGATGTGCACCAGTCGCCCTGCGATTGCTGGCAGAACGAAGGAAGCAGCACCTGGCCGTCCGTGGATTCCTTGGCCAGAGCCGTGGCACGCAGCGCCATGGTCGGGTCGTTCTTCTTGTTGTCGCTGGCTTGGAGCGTCGAGAAGCCAAAGAGAAGCCAGATCACAGGCAGATACAAACCCGTCATGCGCAAGACACGATCCCGCTTGGCGATGCGGAACCGCTTTTGAACCAGCGCTTTGAACTGGCCACGCATCACGTCTCTCGCAGAGCGTGCTGGCATGGGCCCATCGATCGGAAGACTGGAGGTCGTCTTCTTGTACTCGCACTGCATGGAGTCCTCCATGGACGAAGACGGCAGAAACGCCGGGATGGAGTGCTGCTTGACCAGATTCTGCAGCGTGTGCTGCTGGTGTTCATCGTCGTCCGAAGCCTCGGCGACCTTGATGAACACTTCCTCCATGGTCGTGACCGAGATGCCGTAGGTTCGCAGCTGCAGCTGCTCGAGATGCGAATCCAGATCGCGGAATAGTTGTGGGAACTGTGGTGACGTGTTCATCGGCAGTTGGAAGGCCAGCTCTGTGCCGACATTGCTCAGGATGCGGCTCGTTGGGACACGGCTCGTGATGAAATCGATCACGTGGCGGTCGTTGCAGCCTTCCTGCTTGACGATCGTGAGATTGTAGCCGGCACCAAAGCGGTTCTTGAGGAATAGCGACGACCCGCAGCAGCGTACTTCGCCCTCGGCCATGATCGCGATGCGGTCGCCCAGGATATCGGCTTCGTCCATGAAGTGGGTCGTGAGCACCAGCACTCGGCCCGGACGATTGTTCATGAGGATCTCCCAGGTGCTGCGGCGCGAGTACGGGTCCATGCCCGAGGTCGGCTCGTCCAGGAACACGAGCGCGCTGTCGCCCAAGAGCGCGATCGCGACCGACAGCTTGCGTTTCATGCCGCCCGAAAGAGCGTCGCTGCGCGCATCCTTCTTGTCCGTGAGCCCGACTTCGGTCATTTTGCTCACCACTTCCTGTTCCAGCAGAGCGCCACGGAACCCCTTGACGCGCGCGTAGAACTCGAGATGCTCCGCCACGGTCATCTCCGGGTACAACACGTCGTGCTGAAAGCAGATACCGAGCGAGTTGCGCAGCTCGTCCATGTCTTGGCTCAGCGAGAGACCGTGGAAGGTGGCGTCGCCGGCCGTGGGTTCGGTCACACCGGTGAGCATGGAGATCAGCGTGGTCTTGCCCGCGCCGTTGTGGCCCAGCAGACACGTGATCTGGTTCGAGTACAGATTGAGACTCACGCTCTTAACCGCGATTTTCTCGCCGCCAGGCACCGAAAAGACCTTGCGCAGCCCGTGGATCGAGAGCGCCTGCTGCTGCTTCTCCTGCGAGCGCAGGTCCGCGCTCACCTCCTCGAAATTCGGGTTCGTGACGCTTAGAGCCGTGGCGTTGACCAGCGCGTCGTCCGACGCAGTCGTTGATGCATTGCGCTTGGCTCGCATGGACTTGAACCAGAAGGACGGCTTGAGTGGGAAGTAGAATTTTTCGGTCGTGCCATAGTCCTTGGGCACGACCTGCTCCAGGTAGAGCGCCAGGACCGTGTACAGCACGAAGTCCAGCAGCAGCATGTAGATCGCCGTCATGAACCGGAAGTTGTCCACCAACAGCGAGGCGTTGGAGAAGTGCATGCCCACGTGCGTGGTCTCGACCGAAGCGAGCGCATTGACACCGAAGACCATGGCTACGGGAGGCAGCAGGCAGGCGTAGGTCTTGGAGGACTCGGCCGAGCTGTCGTCGAACAAATTGGAGATCGAGTACATGGCGAAGAACGCGATCAAGCCCAGATACAAGCCCGAGCGCGTGGTGGACACCGCAGAGCTCACAGCCAGTCCGAACGCGAGCACGCTCAAGGCGAAGGCGAAGAAGAACAGCCAGAGCAGCAGCGCGTCCGAGTTGGAGAACAGTCCTCTGAGAGCGACCAGAGTCTGCAGCACCGTGGCCACAAACAGGATCAGCATGTACGTGATGTACCAGGACACCACGATGCTCGACTCCTTGACACCGAGGATCTTCATGAGCTCTCGCGACCGCGTCTCCCGCTCGGCGATGAGGCTCATGAGGATCTTGGCCAGCGGCAGCATGTACGTCATGAGGAAGAAGATCGGGAAGATGTTTTGGATCGTGTTGTAGAAGCTCGAGGAGATGTACGCCTGGATCGGGAATGGCGAGACGAGCGCTCCAAGCGTTGGCTGGGGCACCTGGCGCAGCGGGGTCAACAGCGCTTCGCGTGACGCATTGGACAAGGGCAGATCGATCGAGCTCTGCGCGAGTTCCGCCACCCAAACGCTGTTGTTGGCCGCAGCCGCAGGCTGCGTGAATGCACTCCAAACGCTCTTGATGGCCGGATCCTTGCCCAGATACGTCACAAACTGCGAGTCCAGATCGTCGCTGGCTGTGGCAGTCGAGGCGTTGACCTGACAGGCGCCCGTGGTGGATTCGCTGGCGGAATCCCAGTCCGGTAGGCAGTTGGCAAAGCGTGTGACGAGCGTCTGCAGCGTCATGAACCCGCCGGCAGCGTACTGTTCGTAGTAAGTCGTGTCCAGGTCGCTCTGGTATGCGTCCCACGTGGCTGCGCCTTCCTTGTCGAGTGTTCGTGGCACGTAGCGCTCGCTCTGATCGGTGTCCACGTAGGTCGAGTTGAGCCGCACCGAGTAGTCGATGGAGCCCACTTGGCCGATCGAGCTGCTCGGGTAGCTGTTGAACACGAGCGCGGCAAAGATGCGAGGCTGCGTGGCGGTCTCGGCGTACGTCTTGGACTTGACGTAGCTCTCGAGCGCGGCCTCGCTGCTGTAGAACACGACCGAGTCCTCGAACGAGGGCACGACCAGCGTCGAGGCCGCCGACGCGTAGCTGGCGTTGGACGGCGCATCGATCGCCACGGTCGGGTACCAGCCCTTCACGGTCTCGAAGAAGTAGCTGCGCGTGAACGCATCGTCCGGCACGATGGCGATCTTGAATGGCGAAATGCGACCCTCACAGGCCGAGGGCAGCGCGTAGGGCGAGGACGTGTTGAGGCTCACGCGGCCGCCAAACACGACCTGGGCCTCACAGAGCGCCTGATTGGCTTCACCGAACGTCTCCATGTCGCGCGCCCGCTGGTACGACAGCGTGGCCAGATGCAGCAGCAGGCCCGTGAGCGTTGTCTCGGGCACAGCGAACATGGGCGACAAATCCGGCGCTACGAGCGAAGACCCGCCGGCCGCGAAGAGATCGCGCGACTTGGTGCCGCTGGTGAAGCCCGTGGGCACGTCGGAGTCGGACGTCTGCTTCTTGAGGATGTTGAGCAGCAGGATGAAGAGCATGGGCGCGATGAGCTCGAAGATCAGCGCCCGGCGCTGCTTGCGCTTGAGCAGCCAGTTCTTGCGCAGCAGCGTGGGGATGAACCGCCAGAAGGTGGACCTGGAGCCGGAGACATCGGATGGCAAGGGCGTCATGCTGCTGCGAGGCGAGAGGTCCTGGGTGAGCGGCTCGTTCATACAGCGGCCCGTTCGAGAGAGCAGCGGGATCGGCGAGTCCGAAGACAGTCGGATTTCCAGCGCGATGCGGTGGAGCTGGTGCGTGGGCCGAGGCGGAATGGGGAATGAGCTAGAGGAGCAGCTCGTCTCACGCAACTGCAGGCAATTAGTTGGGCTCGCTATGCCATCAAGTGGGTGCACAACCTTGGCTGGTGCCACCGGCCAGACTCCGCCGTAATCGGATATCGGCTCGGAGCTCTTCATAAACATCTCAGCTCATCCCCCTTGAGACCATCATTCTGCGCCTGAAAATCCAATCGGTGGCGGGTTGAGCCTGATTTGTGGGCCCGCTATCTAAGCTTCCATCTTGGGTGATGGCGCCATCGGTGGATACTTGGCTCAGCTGGCGCCACCCATCAACACGACAAGGGGCGGTGTTGGTCCCACACCACTCGCCGTTTGACACCCCACCCAGGAGGGCACCCAATGTCCCTAGCGTTATACAGTTGCGCACTCGTGGTTAGTGATCGCCCAGTGTACGCTCCAATGCTCTGAAAGCAAGCAAGTGCCATCTAAAATAAGCTTGCATGGACCAGAAGAGAGCATGTAGAGCGCCCAACATGAAGACTCCGGAGGGGTGTTGATCAAGATCTGTGGGGACGAGTATGCGGGTCTGGCAGGTCCCCATTACAAGGGAGGGCAGATTTCCCGACTTTGCGCAAGGTCGCCGCTCGTTTCTTTGCCGTTCAAACGTCGGGCGAGCATGTTTGGAGCGCTTTCTCGTTCATGTGGTCGAGCCAATCGAGTTGCTAACAGTGCCCAAGCTGCCGTCGGCTTCCAGAGAGCTGTTTGAGATCAGGCTCTGGCCAAGAGCCTCTGTCTCCGTTGACCAGACACACAGCTTCAATGGGCCATCGAAACTGCCTGTACCACAGGCAGCTGCAGCTTCGATCACCCAGCACTGCAGGGCCTAACGGTTGTGTTCCTTCATGAGGCCAAGGCTGGGTGCCAGGTGCTTGTTCCTTGTGCGCAGGGGCAAGGCTACTGTACTACAGGGGAGAGGCAAGGTTGCTGCGGTAGACGACAGCCATGTGGTGTATACAGCAACTGCTGCTGCATGCACGACCACAGCTGCTGCATGAGCAATCTGACGCACTTGTGCGGGCGCAAAGAGAACGCAGAGGCTCACGATCGGGGCTGAGCCAGAGTCTTCGGAACAGATCAGCCGATCGCAGCCTTACTTGATAGCTGCGAGGTCGTCGAGCAGACGGCCAATCATCTTTCAGAAGCACCGGATTGCCAATCCGCGTAAACGCCGCCTCCAGTGAACTGTAAACAGGCCACAAGCGAGTGCAGGCGCGTGCAGCTTGGCTTTGGTAACGACAGGTTCTGGGCAGCCCAGCAGCAAACCCACACACACACTCTGGGACATTCAGTGGCCACGCTTTGACCGAGGCCTATCCTGGCCGATCGGCTACCTCGCCAATCTAATAGCAGAACAAGACAGGAATAGGCCAGCGCTGTCACGTAAGCTTTGCATGGCGAGTGATCAGGGGAGGAGACCGCGACTAACGCCATCATGTGGCTTCCGTCGCTCGGGGTTCTTTGTTTTTCAAGTGTACAGTATCAGGACCATGCAGTGTACAAGTGGAGAGTTGGATCGGAGGCTCGTCTCTCTTGACGTTTGATGGGCGTCAGGCGGCCTGCATTCGCACTGAACTCCTGCCCTCGTGCCACTCTGTCCGTCTGAACCAGCGGCCATCCTGCGTCAAAGAATTGCACCCTTCACGCAAGCACTCCTTGAGCTGCTGAACTACCTCGCCAATCCGATATCACTCATCATTGCGCACTGTTTGGCCTGTTGTTTTCCGATGTAAAACATGATTCCCTCTCCAACAAAATATGCGCTTGGCCCCATCTGGCCGGCACATGACCAGGACTTGAGCCCGTTAGCACACATTGAACCAGCGTCACCGGTCAAGCAGCGACGACGGGTTCTTCTCCTCTGCTCTCATTCCCAGATCCGCCGGCTCCTGCTTCCACCAGCATCATCATGGTGAGCTTCTGCAAGGCGCTCTTTGCTGGCGCGGCCCTCGGTCTCTCGCTGGTCTCGGCCGGCACGGACGTGCGCGACGGCGACGCGACCTGCATCGTGTCGGACTCGAACGCCTGCGGTCTGAGCGACATCACGCCCTCGGAGCTGGACTCGTCCGTGCTGATCTTCCCGGGCGGCGACACCCGCTGCGCGTTCGATGACTGGTCGTCCAACGAGACCGACTTCTACTCCAACTCGACCTACTTCTTCCAGGTCTTCCCCAAGACCGAGTCCAGCAAGAAGCTGTTCCTGTGGTTCCAGGGCGGCGGCGCCTGCGTGAACGACGACACGTGCAACTTCGCGCTCCAGTGCGGCTTCGACACGTTCTACCCGAACGCCCAGCCGCTGAGCGTGGGCGTGCTCAACCGCACGGACCCGGACAACATGTTCAACGACTACGACATCGTGCACTTCCCGTACTGCACGGGCGACCTGCACGTGGGCTCGAACGTCAACGGCTCGACCGAGTCCGTGCTGGACGAGTTCCTGAACGCCGACGAGTGCCTGAACCAGAACATGAGCATCTACCTCAACGGCTACAACAACACCATGGCCGCCATGAAGTGGGCCTACGCCAACTACCCGAGTCCCGAGGAAATCATCATCGGCGGCTACAGCGCCGGCTCGCTCGGCGCGCAGATGCTCAGCGCGTTCGCGGCCGATCTGTGGAAGGTCAACGCCAACAACATCAAGTACTCGGTGCTGGCCGACAGCTACGTGGGCGTGCTGCCGTCCACGTACACGGGCGGCGAGCTCATCCGGTACTACGGCACGTGCGATATGGACCTCAAGGGCCCGTCTAAGTTCGAGGAGAACTGCGAGACCGGCGCGCTGTCGGTCATCGAACTCATGACGTCCATGATCGAGTACGTCTCGGACGCCAACTGGCTGTTCATCAACTCGCGCGGCGACAAGACCCAGCGCTACTTCTACCAGCTCGTGCTCGAGGGCGTGTGGGCCTACCCGTTCAAGGACCTGATCTCGGAGGACGACTACTACGTCAAGGTCACGGAGATCCTGGACGCGTACGAGAAGATCAGCGACCGCGTCTCGACCTTCATCATCGCCGGCACGCAGCATGTGTTCCTCAAGGGCTACTTCTACAACTACACGGCTACAGACAACTCGAGCGAGCTGGGCCCGTTCATCAACAAGTGGCTGGTCTCCAACAGCTCGCTGGAAGCCACCAGCATGGACGGCAGCTCCGACACCGCCGGTAGCTCGACCAGCACCAAGAGCAGCGCCATGAAGCTCTCTTCTGGCCTCGCTGCGGCTGTGCTGGCCGTGATCGCCACGGTCTGCCTGAGCCTGTAAGTAGACATAAGATAACAGGAGCGATAGAGCTCGCTCCTCCCCATTGCGTAACCCAATGGACAGTTTTGATTTTCTTTCTGCCGTTGTTTCCTCAATTCGTGCGACAGCAACGCATCAAGAGCCTGTGATGCCGATCACGATCTTGACTGCGCCATCACACTAGCCGGGTCGAGATGATACTGAAGCGTCTGACAACAACATGGTTCGCTCCTTAGCAGCGATCACATCAAGGCAGAGGGACAACGAGAACAGAAAGCAGCCGTGAGTGATATTAAACGTGGGAGCTTCATTTCAAAAGCGAAGCTCTAGCAGAGCAGAGAGACCGACTATTCCTCCTCGTCCTCCTCGGCGCTCTTCTTGTGCTTCTTGGACTTGCTCTCCTTGTCCTTGGACGACGACTTCTTCTTCTTCTTCTTGCTGCTGCCGCCCTCTTCGTCGCCGCCCTCGACCTCCGAGTCGGCGCCACTGAGGCTCTCGTCACTGTAGTCGCCCGAGGAGCCCTCCTCATCCGACTCCTGGCCAGGCCCAAAGTCCGAGTCTTCCTCCTCGTCTTCGTCCTCGATCTCGCCCTCCTCCGGCCCTAGCTCTTCTAAATACTCGTTGAAGCCGCGCTTCTTGGTGGCCGCACCGCCCTCGGCCGGGTGGCTCTCCTTGAGGTTGCGGATGCGCAACTTTTTGGACGTCAGGAACTGGCTCAGCTCCGGGAACTCGCGCCGGTCGATGGCCGAGAACATGAACTCGCGCACCGGCTCGCCGCCCACGGACTTGCAGCTCACCAGCAGATCGAAATTGCGGCTGGCCGACGAGCCGCTCTGGCCGGCGTACCGCTGGAACTCGATGAACTCGATCTCCTCGTACCGGATGAACATCGTGGGCTTGTGGATGAACATGAACGACTTCTCCAGCGGGAACAGCACGCCGCTCTGGGCCTTGACGGCGCACTTGACCGCGCGGTCGCCGCTGTGGGTCTTGAACTTGCCCGACGTGTACACCTTCTTGCCGATGATGAACTTGAACAGCGTGGCCACGATCTGCGGCAGCGCGCCGGACATGCGCTCGTGGATGTTGCCGTTGTACTTCTTGATCTCGTCCGGCGAGAGGTTCACGTCGATGTGCACGTCGTCCTTGGTCAGCTGCAGCACGAGATGCGGGTAGCCCTGCTTGCCCTGGCGGATGGGCTCCTCCAGACTGATCACGAAGGCCGTGTTGATGCCGTTGGGCAGCTCCAGCAGGAAGCACCGGTTGATGTTCGAGTACATAATCTTGTAGTCGAACGTCTTGCCGTGCATGCGCAGGAACGTGCCGTAGATCTCCACACCGTAGCGACCACGCGGCGTGAGGAACGTGCCAAAGTTTTCGTCCAGCTCCACGATGCTCTTGCCCGTGACCGCGCGGATGTTGGCGCGCGAGAGCACTTCATCGCGGAACGCCTCGGCCGTCATCACGCTGCCCTCGTCGTCGTCGTCGCCGGCCGGGGGCAGGTACACCCGCATCTCCACGAGCGTCTCTTCGTCGCCGGCCACAGTGTCGTCCTCGTGGAACTGCAGCTCCACCTCGTTCTTGCCCGGCAGCGCGCACTGCGAGACCTGCTCCAGCGGGATCTCCAGCACGCTGGCGTCGGCCGCGCGGAAGTTGAGGTTCGGGCCCTCGAACTTCATCTCGCCCCAGTTGCCGCCCGTGGACGAGACCTTCTCCTGCTCCAACTCACGGTCGAAGTGCACCTCCACGTGGCTCTTGAGCGCCTCGATGTCCTTGCGCTTGAGCCCCGTGAAGCGCACGTAGCGGCCGCCCTTCTGGTACACCTTGATGTGGTTGTTCTTCTCGCCCACGGGCGTCCAGAGCATGGTCACGATGTCGTCCTTCAGCAGCTTCTTCTGGGCCTCGGTCGTGCGGCTGCGCCACAGCAGGCCGGCCGCCGACAGCGCCAGCACGCCGTCGCTGTGGCCCCAGAACACGTTGTTGATCGTCGCGTCCGCCATCTCCTGAGCTCTTGGCGCCAACGAGTATGGGGAGCCCCGCGCGCCAAAACCGGAATAAGGTGGAAGCGCCACACCAAACTAGACCATATGTGTTAGTTAGTGTGGTGCACATGGCTTTAGGAGGCGGACCGTATTTCTATAGCACATCAAAAAGAGCTGCTGGACGATAGCGATGGCGATGGATGGCTTCAAGGTCGTGCTCTTCTACAAGTACGTGGCGCTGGGCCAGACCCCGCAGCAGGTGCAGCAGTGTGTGGACGAACAGGAGCAGCTGTGCGTGTCGCTGGATCTCAAGGGCCGCGTGCGCATGGCGCAAGAGGGTATCAATGGCACGCTCGGAGGCACGAGTGCCAACGTGGACGAGTACATCGCGCGCATGAAGGCCTCGCCGCTGTACGATGGCATCGACTGGAAGACGAGCTCGTCTGAGGTGGAGCCCTTTGCGGACCTGCAGGTGCGTTTGGTGCAGGAGATCGTGGCCATGGGCATTCCCGACGAGCAGTGCGAGCTTTCCCAAGGCGGCCAGCACCTTACGCCCGAGCAGTTCCACCAAGCGCAGCAGCAAGGCGATTCCTTCGCCATCATCGACGTGCGCAACACGTACGAGTACAAGTACGTAGCACGCTTGCATGGCTCTTGTTGTCTCAATCGTTGATTGACAAGCGGCTGGTCCCATCTCATAGTATCGGCCATTTCGAAGGCGCAGTGAACCCCAAGACGCGCCGCTTTGCGCAATTCCCGGACTGGGTGCAGTCTGAACTGCCAGCTTTGCAAGCTAAAGACAAGGTGCTCATGTACTGCACGGGCGGCATTCGCTGTGAGAAGGCCTCAGCATACCTCAAGCACCTCGGGCTTCCGCGTGTGTACCAGCTGCAGGGCGGCATCCATCGATACCTGGAGCAGTTCCCGGACGGCGGACTCTTCCAGGGGAAGAACTTTGTCTTCGACCAACGTGTTTCCATAGCGTCACAGGATGAGACCGTGGCTGGGCAGTGCGAGGCCTGCCAGACGCCCTATGATGCCATCTCGGGCACTCGTTGTGCCTACTGCCGCATGCATGTGCTACTCTGCGATACCTGCCGTGAGAACGCCAAGAGCAGCGCAGTGTTCTGCGTGGACCATGCGCATTTGGTGCAGGGCAACCTCACGGAGCTGCAGAGCAAGTGCCAGTCGCTGTACGAAAGCATGCAGGCTGAACACGGGCGCGCCAAGAAGGGCAAGCGACGCTCTCTTCGCAAGCAGCTGGACGTGATCGAGCAGCGGATACAAGAGCTCTCTCTCGAAGGCGCCGTCGCATCTATAGAGCCCACCACTGTGCCCTAAATGTGCAATACATTTAGCAATGACAGTAAACCAACGTGGTGAGGGATATTAATAGTCGTTTTCATTGTGGGTTTATGCTCGTCCAATGTCTATTTAGAATTGGCCTGTTGGCTGGCTGGCTGTTGATTGTGGCTCTGGACTGACTGAAGGAGAGATTATTTTAGTCTCCACAGCTTGAAACTCCTGCACTTCGGTGCAGCAGCTTTCCAGCATTTGCGTGGCAAGGCATTCGTGATTCCATTCCCAGAGACGCTCAGGAAAAGACCGACAAGCCATCCAAAGGCCTGAGTCACGATGGTGGTCAATCTGCCAGTGCAGATCAAGATGCGCATGCTCACAAGCTATACCTCATCGCTGATCATGATGGGCTTGTTTGCTATCCTCTATGTCGCTCTTTGCTACGGTAATCTGGAGATCCAGCAAATGTCACCGGAGGAAATGGACCAGGAAAAGGTGCGCAGCGCCAAAGTCAAGAAGCTGAACGCCTATGCGGGCCTTGGAGCGACGGCCATGGCCGCGTTCGCTCGTTGGTATCTCGACAAAACGAGTGCGTTCGTGACCTTCTTTGTCTTCCCGAGCTTCAACAAGCCCGGCTCATGGATCGGCCGGACCTGTGTGGCCGTTGGTATCGGCTTCCTTGGGTGCTACGCGCTCCACAGTGTGAGCGTGCAGCCCAGTTTCTCCATTGAATTTGGGATCCTGGACTCGGACCTGGTGGATGGGAGCTCCCTGAACGCCAGCAACTCCACAGGCACACAGCAATGGGAAAACACGCCAGGGAATCCCGTGAGCAATACGATCCTGAAGACCATTCTGGCTCCGGAGTCGGAGCGCTTCGGCCGCGTGTGTAGCGCTACCTTTACCAATGCCCAGTACCAGCTCGAGTCCGACGCCGCAAGCAGCATCATGCTCTCGTACGGCTTTGAACGACGCGACTGGATGGCGGCCGTGCAGCCCTCGGATTGGCAAGTGAATGGCTCTGTGGAGTACGTGCTTAGCGAAGCTCCGTCCAGTGGGGTGACGCTGCCATTTAATATCTCGATAGCTGCGGGCCTGTTGATGGCAGGAGTCCACGTTGCATCGTTTCTGTACAACGCCAGTGGTGGGTCCAATTACACCAACATGAGTGCTCCTCTTCAGACGTTCGTGGACACGGCCAAGCACTGGAGCACGTCCGCTTCTGGTGCGTCAATCGAAAGCTACTTGGCGGCTTCGACGGCCTTTCTTCTCGATCTGGACTCGGCCATTGAGCTGCCGCATAGCGTCGTGTCTGAGATGACAGTCAACTACTCACGCAGTGTGCTCGATCCATTCACATACGCGGATGCCGTGACGCTCGACATCCCGTACGACGACACAGTGGCCACAAGCAAGATCACTTACGCCTGGGACAGCGCCAGCAACGATCTCAACACCACATACTCAGCCAATCCAGGCACCGGCATCTATGAGTTCCAAGTGGGCGGTGAATGTGGGCCCACCACGTGCGCCAGTCGAGCTCTCGGCTTCTTCACGCCAGAGCATCAAGTACAGGCCCTGCGAGTCTGCATCGATCCTGCTACCAACCAGTACACATTCGATCTTCTTGGGCTCGATGGCGGCTGCACACTCACCAGCGGAGGGTCGTTGTTTCTCGTGGGTGTTGGCAGTCGCATTGAGAGCGATCCAGAGATCACCGTAGGCGCCAACCCAGACATCTCGACTCAATCATTCCCATCACAGGCGTCCAAGTACGTGCTGCAGAAAGCCCTTGCGACCAACGTCCGGAGATACCGGACCATCAGCATCGTGCATCTTCGCTGGGGGACCTACGATCTCGTCAAGTCCTTTGGCGGCAAATGCTCCTCGACCGATTGCTACGGTTACTTCCAGTATCTGCCTGCGCTCCAGAAGTATCTCGTGCTGGGGCGGGACCACTATCCGACCGCGAAAGCCGCTGTCTTTAGAAACCAATACACCGCATGGACTGCTATGGCCACGACTCAGACGCCTGCGTCTGCCATCAACCGAGAGATCTTTGTGAACGCCCGCTTTGCGGACAACGCGGTCTTGGCACAGGACTCCAGCAAGCGCCTGCTGTGCTCGACGCCAACGGAGAAACTGGTGGCACGCAAGATGACCAACCACCTCTACAGCGGGTATCCGCTGCAGGCGACATACATGGCAGGGTACTTCTTTGTCTTCCAGAGTGCGGCAGTGCACGACCAGCTCGTGGTCTTTGGCGAGCGCTATAGCAATGCCGCCTTCGATGGGAACCTGGTGACCTACTTCTATTCGCTGCAACTGCCCATGACGCCCGGGCTCGTCTCGCTGATCGCTGTGCTCTGCATTGGGGTGTTCGTGCTCTACCACGTGGCTTACTACGAGTTAAAGCCCGGCAAGGCGATCGACGTACGTGACTGTACGATGACCCAGCTGATGGAGTTCATCCTGGTCGACGCCAAGTACCCGTCCTTGTTCCTCAAGTGCAACGTGGCCGATTCGATCTCAGAGAGCGGACAAATCGGCGAGTACCACGACATTACGCACTACACGATCACGACGTCCACGCTCAGACACAACAAGGGCAAAGGCAAGATCATCCATCTCCCTGGCAACAAGATAGCGATAGCGTCCGGAGAGCCCGAAGGCGTAACTCCGGTCAAACTGAGCCAAGTGTCGGCCATGGTCGACGCCACGGAATGAATAGACTGCTAATATGAGTTTCACGGCGTCTCTTGGCGCGTCTCGACTTGTTCTAATAGGTCGCAGGAATCCATGCCCGTCGCGCAGCCGCTGCCAGCGACCGAGCGCTCAAGCTCGAGCCGCCGAGGAGGACGGCGAGGTGGCGGTGCTGCTGGCAGCTCGCGACGCAAGGCTGTGCTGGAAAACGATCCGAAAACCCAGCTGCTGGCCGAATGGCGATTGCACGAAGAGCATTGCGCTGCGATCGTGATCCAGCGCCTGGCCAGAGTGTTCTTGGCTCGCTGCCATGTAGCAGCGCTGGTGACCAGACTCTACCAGCGGCAGTACGATCCGATCCTGAAGCAGTACTTCTACGTCAACACGCGGACGAATGAGAGCACCTGGGACAAGCCCCACGTGCTCACGATGTTCCTGCCGGCCCATGTCGAGGTCAAGACCAAGAAGCCCGAGTTGCTGCACCCGCACGAAGCAGCCAAGCGCATCCAGCGACTGGCGCGCGCGTACGTGGCCGTCCGCGTGCTCAAGCAGATGATCCGCGAGCGGTACATGAAGCTCTTCAACGACGAGACCAAGACTTTCTACTATCTCAACACTGAGACGGGCACGAAGGCGAACGAGCGACCGGCGTTTCTTCACGGTGACCACGAGGATATCGAGATCGAGCGGTTCTACTTCCGCAGCGCAGTGTGCAAAGTGGCCACGACGTCCAACCCCATCGGGTCGGGCGTTCTCGGCCGGTTCTGCGGCATTCTCTGCGTGCTCTCGGACGGCAAAACGCTGCCGGATCCGGACACAGCTCGTGCCGCGCAGGTGGTGTGCAACCACGCAACGGACCGTATCCCGTTCCACGTGCTGTTGGCCAGTGAGAAGCTCTTTGTGGGCGTGCATCTGCAGTCTCCAGACCAGCAGCAACGCGTTCAAGTCCCGAAGCAGCAGCAGCAGCACAAAGCCCCCACGAAGCTGTTTGACTTTACGCTCTGTGCCGTGAACGAGGAGCAATTCCTCCGCGTGGCTGGAAACAACGTCAAGCCATTGCGCTTGGAGTTGAACGACCGCAAGATGGGCTGCGTGAGTGACTCCATGCGCATGCATGACCCGCTTGAAGTGGTCGGGCATCCGCATGGCAAGGCGCAAATCGTGCACACGCGACTGCTGGCCAAGATGCTGCCTAACTCGATCCATCCCATGCGATTCCAGTACGATGCCGTGATGGAATCCGGCTCGTCCGGCTGTGTGGTGTTCACAAGAAGCGGGAAATTGTTGGGCATCCAGTCGTTCGGTTCGCTCAAAGAGCCACAGCCGGCCAATTGCTGCTACATCAAGCCGATTCTGGACACTGCGACCGAGCTTGTAAGTACGTTGTTGTCTGCTTGCGTGAATGCTGCCGCCGCCTGTGAGTGAGAGCTGACCGGTTGCTTCTTCTGCTTGACCGTAGCCCCTCCGGAGCCGTTCTTGCTGACGTGCTGCCTCACGTCAAGGTCCATCGACGTCTACTGGCAGACCAAGCGCTGGCACAACGTACTGCCAGGGCTGGAATTCACGTTCGAGCTCGAGATCTGCCACCACTGGACACACGACAGCATCCGCCACGATCGGTTCCAGTGCGTCTACGAGGGCATGGAACGTAGCTTCCACATTGGAGCGCTGCAGAGCGACGCCATGTACACGGTGCGCTGTCGATCCGTTAACCGTATGCGCAAGAGCAAATGGAGCCCCGGACTCTGCTTCCTCACGCTGCCGACACCTTCGATGGCCTGGCGAGTCGCTTACTGCAGCAGCGTGCTGGATGCTGTAAAACACATGAGGACGCACCGTCAGGACCCCAAAAGCTACGTGAAGGGCTTGCAGTGGATACTCACGCGACTGGATCGAGAAAAGCAGCAGCGAGAGCAGCAGGACGTGGAGCAAGACGGCCTGGAAGAGGCTCCGTCTCCATCTTCAGTGATGGCCTCGTCGTCTTCCATCGAGCTAGAATTGCGTGAATGCGGTGGCCTGGACATGTTCCTGGATGCGCTGGACTGGTATGGCGATCAGCATGACGTGCTGCTACTGAATCTGCGCTTGCTCTCCCAACTGGTGCTGCTGAAGGCGCATACACAGCGATTCCTGACCACCCTCAATCGGATTCGATTGCTGTGTGATCTACTGCGAACCGCGACAGCTCCAACACAAACTGAAGACCAAGAGGACGATGAAGCAGGCGAGACGGAGGTGGCCAATCTGCAGGTGCCGCTTGCTTACGTCGCGCTGCTTGGGTACGTCCTGGACCAGAATGACTCGGCCAAGCAGCTTTTCGCAGTCTGTGACGGCGTGCCGCTGGTCTTGTCGCTACTGGATCGAGATGCATACAGACACCAGGCCATCATCGCTGCGGAATGCTGTTACCTGCTGGGGATCTTCTCGTTCGACTACGGTGCGTTCTTCCTGCTGCTGTTGTCTCTCTTCTCTGGAATCACTGATGTCTGTGGCATCCAGAGTCCGCACGCTGGGAGATCGTTCCGGCCAACGGCCTCGCGCTGCTGGGCGACACGCTGGAGGCCCATTTCCATGACTCCAAGGTGCTGTATTGGGCGCTGCTCACTCTAGGCAACGTGGCCTACGCTTGCGGTGCGTCCTGCCGCTGTTGCCATGCCCGATTCCAGCTCCTGACAATGCTATCTTCTCTTGATTAGACCTGGACGCTCGCGCTGAGCTGCAGACCGCAGGCCAGGCCATTGGCCTTGTGGACGGCATCTGCAAGTGCAAGATCGAGTTCCTCGTCCGCGTGCACGACTTGGAGATCGAGTTGCATGCAGCCCAGGCCAGACTCGCGCACCTGCTGGCGACCTACATGGGCGAAGAGATGCGCAATGCGCTGGACTCGGCCGCGCACACCGTGGCGACCATCGAGGCCTCTCTGGCGGAGCTCCAAAGCCACCAGGTCGCGCAGGCCGCCGAGTACGCGCTGCAATACCTGATGACGGCCGAGCAGCAACGCGTGCAGGCCGCCGCCGTGCGGATCATGAAGCGCTTCCTGCAGCGGCAACTGAGCCGCGCGGTGGCCAAATGGTGCGACTTCACGCTGTTCGAGCGGCAGCGCAGCATCGTGCTGCGGTTCCTGGGTACCGTGCTGCACCGACAGGTCCGCGCGGCGTTCCGTCGCTGGGAGAGCATCGTGCGCGAGTGGCGCAAGCACAAGACGCTGCTGCAGACACTGGGCAGCGGCCTGGCGATGAACATGACCAAGCGCAAGAAGGAGCGCTACCGCATGCTCGTGCTGCAGAAGTGATGTGGAACCAATGGGCCATAGATTAATAACTTAAGGACGCACGCTTCTTACGCTCAGAGCGTGGCTTTGGCTTGAGCTTGCGCTTGCTGTTTCTGCTGCTCTGCGAAAGCGGTGATCAGCGCTTTCAGCTCGGTCACTTGTCGCGCCGCGGTGCTCACGTTGCGCTCCAGACGCACGACCGAGATCTTGATGTGCTTGACCACGCGGCGCGTGGAGGCGCGTTGCAGCGCGTCTTCCTGTTGCCGCTGCTGGCAGCCTAGCATAGCGGTCTCCAGCGGCTGGCGTTGGCCTGGCTTGAGCGCGGACGGGCGGCGTAGACGTTTGGGCTGCATGCTGCTTGCTTGCTGATGGATCGCTTGAGCTCTTCACGGGCGTTTGACGAATGCTGGCGACCTTGACTGGGCCAATGTATTCCGCCGAAATCCGCCCACACAGTTCGGACGCTTTGGAATTCGAGCGGTTCTTTGGACGGTCGGTCTCACGCGATCCTATTCACTTGCGTTTTGTATATTTTTCAGAACGGATCGGTCGCGGTCGGTCGGTGAAAAGGCAACCTGGGTCACCATTTGACGACGCACTTCTTGGTCGTGTTCCTTGGATGAGTTTCACTTGAATAGAGTATAGTTTTGGGAGGTTCTCTGGTCGGTCGGTCGTTATATAGGAATTTGTATGGCGCGTGGCGTTAAGGCACTGGAATTCGGACTTGTTCCAATGTCCTCGTGTGTCTATGTCGCCATGTGCTGAGCTGACGGGGCGACTTCCCATCAGGCCAAGTGCAAGTACAGGCTTTTCACCCCTGGACCGGATCTTGCAGAAGACGACCAGCATTATGAAGCGGACGTTCTTATGACCGGGGCCAGAATATGGGCAGGCTGGCATTTCCGATGACGAATAAGGGCCACTTCTCTATGTCCAGAGTCCATATTTGTATGTGGAAAACGCAAAGGCAGTGGCGTTAGATCGTCTGCTCCGTCAGGATCGCCATTCCAAATTAGAGAAAGGAAATGAAACGGATGACGAGAACGACGTCGCGTGGGGCAATGGATTTATGTATGTTTGGAGCAGTTACACTTCAAATCGCATGAATTGTGTGAGCGGTATCCTTCGTCTTCTCGCAGCTGGATATTCTCCAACCGCTGCCTTAAATGACCATTTGCAGCGCCCCTTCGTCGGCGCGCTCGTCGGCTTGGGCTTGCATCAACGCGTCAGCCGTTTGATCCACGGATGTTCCAGTTGTGGGCATTGGCTGGAGACTCGCAGCCAACAAATTCACAGAATTGGCAGACATGGCGGCAGCGTATTGCGCAGCGAGCGCATTGTCGTGGTCAAGCAACGGGTTTGGATCCTTGCGTGCCTCGCTGCGGATAGCATCCTGCACTCGCTGCAGCGCTGTGACAGCGGCGTCATCCGAATCTTCACGGTCCTTTAGCACCTGGAGCACGTCACGGAACGCTTTCAGCTTGTCCTGGAGCGAAAGGTTTCCGTGGATAGTCGATTCGTCAGCGTCTTCATCCACTTCGTCATCGGGCAGCTCTTCCATGACGTCCAATACCTCAAAGAACTCTTCGTGTAATCCGTTCTCAAAGCGAGTGTCGTCGTCCAGATAATCGCTCAACGGCATGGGATCGTTCAGCCGCAGAAGAAGGAGCAAATGCGACAGCTCCGTGTCCATCAACGAGTCTTCCTCTTGAGTCGCAAGAGGGTTATCGGCCCTCACAGGGACACGACTAGCAAGCAGATGCGTTGAGGCCCAAGCACGTTCAATCGTGTCCTTGCTCATCTCATCCCAGCTCATCATGGCCCATTTCATGGCTTGCAAAATGTCGACATCGAAGAGGTCTTGCTTCTTGCCGGCTTCGACGCGATCAATGGCATGACGCAGATGGTGGCGACGGTACCACTTCTTGAACGTTGCCACGAGGCTGCACGTGAATGGATTCAGTACCTGGGCTGCATTCATAGGCAGCAGGAACACTGTGATGTTCGTGAGCTCCAAATGCGAGAGCACATGCGAGTCGACTTCGTTCAGGAACAGCAGGATGTGGCGCTTCTGCGTGGCCATGGCGAAATCCAGTCGCTGGATCCATCGCGAGAAGATCACACCACTCATCCAGGCCTTCTGGTTCCAAAAGTACTGCAGTCCATGCTGCTCCGCTGTCTTCTTGCGGAAACACTTGGGATGCTCATGATGCGACACAAACAACGGCTGCAGCTTCTCAGACCCATCAGCATTCGTTGCCAGTACAGCGACGAACCGCTTCTTGCCGCGCAATGCATTCTCTTCCAGCAACTGGTGCGAGGGCGGCAGCTTATACAGCATCCCCAGCTCTTCCATGACGAAAATGTTGGCCAACTCGTACTTGTCGGTCTCTTGGGTCAGCGCCTCCATGGTGGTGAACTGCAGCACCTTCCGCTTGTTGCCTCCTGTCGTAGTGCCGGATGCAAACACCGTACCAGTCCCAGTCATACCAGCGCCAGCGGCGGCATTTGCGCCATGCGCGGCGTGGTGGTGCTGCTGGTGGTCGGCATTAAACTTGCGGAAGCTGAAGTTGTGCCGCAGCTGGAACGAGTGCAACCAGCCGTTGGAGAACTCAGGCTGCTCGTCTTCCGGGATGTTCAGCATCTTGGCAAAGTGCTTGGCCTTCTCCTTCGTGGTGTCGCCCTGCACTGTGATGCCGCGATGCGCGCACTGGATGACCCAGTTGGCCAGCGCGTTGTCCAGCACAGGGTGCTGCACGACGCGGCGCTTCTTGATGCCGAGCTCCAGCGAGCTCATGTTGATGAACTCGTGCTGGCGGCGCAGGATGCCCGAGATTGTGGACTGCGCGGGCGTCTTCTTGAGATTGAACTCGTGCTTGGTCCACTGCGCCAGGTCCTTTTGCGACATCACTCCGCCGCTCTTCTGGTAGAACTCGCAGATGATCTTGCGCTGGTAGTTGGTCAGGTTTCCGTTCCCGCGACGCACGCCGGCGCCGTTGGCCTTGGCCGGCGATGCGCGCGGGGCGGCTGCTGCGGCTGCCGATCCATCGGTCGCGACCGGAGTCGCGCGGCGTTTCCCCATGCGTGCTCTGGCTCCCTCTCAATACCGATTCCCTCTCTAAATGGGGCTTCGATCTGTTTTTACGTGCGACCACCCACTCGTTTTCTTCCCCCATTTGAGCAACTCGAACTCCCTCTCATTGAGCAATCGAAAGGCACCACCGGCTACTAATAAAATGCGCGCACTCGTGCAGTTGCACTTGGGCCCACATGGAGCAGCTCAGTGGCGATGAGGAGGAGGCCCAGGCGGAGACGCCAGTGTACATGGAGGGCGACGCCTACGTGCGGCACTTCAGGCTCGTGCTGAAGATGCTGCTCCACGAGCGACAGGATCTGAGTAGACTCTTTTCAGTGCAAGAGAGAGCCATCGCGGATGCGTTTCTCACGCGACTGACGCCCCAGGCGCAGTACGTCTACGCGCGCCTGTTCCAGCGCAAGGGTGATTGGTTCAAGACTAGTGCTCTATTGAGATACTTTGAGAGGAGAGAGATACGATCGGAGGGCCAAAAGGACGAAGACGAAGTTGATCCGGCTGATGATGAACCTACTGAGAATGCAGAAGCTGCGGCGGATGAAGCTCATGTGAATCAAGAGCAGGTGCAAGCCACGCTGCAAATTCTTGTGAATGAGGGGTTCTTCGTGATATTACCCTCACAGCCAATTAAAGCCAGCGCTGCAGGTAACTCTCAGGAGGAGGAAGAGGAATTGTTGAAGCGAGCACTCGACGCACTCCAGCAATGTGCCAGTGCTGCAGAGCTTGCGTCGCTGTACAAAACGCTCGTGGGCAAGAAGAGCAACATGAAAGGATCTCTTTCTAGCAGCAAGAAATCAGGCAAGGCGGATTTATTCCAAGCGATTGAGCGTGTTGTATTGACGCAGCGTCGTATTGATGGATCGAGGATTCCGCTCTCTCGGCTGTTGCAGCAGGTTTGGCTTGAGGTGTACCCACTGTCTGGTGTAGGCAAAAGCGACATCGTTGCGTTGCAGGTTTCGCAGTCGGTACGCGATTTATTTTTGCGGATGCATCGCTTGTTCTACTTCCAGTCAAGTCGTCCCTTTAATAATGGCTCGGCAGGGGCGACAGGCAAGCCTGTACCAGAGATCATCTCGCTTGCTCAACAGCACGAGGCCACACAATGGCCAGGGCTCATGGAGATGTTTAAGAAGATCCAATATCCATCCTACGAGATTCGAATCCAGCGACCCGTGTTTACGACTCCAACCGTGTATGCTTGCTATGAAGTCGCGTATCAGTTGCACCGATTGATGGGCCTTATCGATCTCTACTTTGCACCCGAAATCGCTCATGACGGAGGAAGTGAACCTGATTTGGACTTCAAGTGGCTAGTCGAAAACTCCCCTCAATTCATCGCGTTCCAGCGACTTGCATTAGATTTGCTTGGTCGTAGCACAATTTCAACCCCTGAGGACTCTGATGATGGTGTTGAATGTCTGGAAAATGAAGAGCAAGATTGGCAGTTATTAAGTTGGACAAAATTTCGTCTGGTATGCAGCCAAATGCAGAGTCTTGATGATTTGGTTATTGAGGTGCGCTCGTGCTTTTCAACTTATTTGAATTATTCGAGAACGATTGCGGCTAATTTATTGGATCAGAGGCTTCCGCCTTTCTTGATGAAGTGTGATGCTGGATACCATTTTGCAAGAATTTTGAATATCGCGGTGAATATTTATGAAAAGCAGCGCAAGTATCAAATCGCTATTTTGCTTTTGAATGATTTATTGGCAAGTCCGTATCTTGCGCGAAAGCGTGGCGGGTGGTGGAACCGGTTATCAACAAATTTAGAGCATATCAAGTGTGTTGATCAATCAAAGCGTGCTTGTGAAAATGCATTAGATGATCCACATACACTCGGTGCGGATCGAATCACGTTAGAGAGAAGAATGAAGCGGCTTCAAAAAGGTGCCTCTAAAGACTCGCAGAAACGTGAAAGCACGTCAACCAAGAGTGTTGTTGATATTGTATCTGTGAATGATGATATTCAGCAAGAAGATGACCCAAATGCACACCCAATCGTCAGAGAAACTGCAGAATACGATGAGTATCCCCAAGAACATATTATTGGCCGACCATTGAACCGTTCAATGGGTGAAAAATCCCGCTTTATTGGATATGACGATGAACCGTGTACAGTTGAACAACTAGTATTGCAGTATTATCAACAGAATCATGCATCTGCTGGGAATGAGAGTGAAATTCACAATGACGATCTGGGTGGTTGGTACGGTATTCACTGCGAAGGTCGGGTACTTGGAAATCTGTTTGGATTGTTTCTTTGGGACATTATCTACGCCAATGTTCCAGACGTGTTCCAAACTCCTTTCCAAGCTGCACCTTTAGATTTTGGGTTTGCAGACACGTTCTACGAAGCCAGGAAAGGCATACTTGATTCAAGATTGAATCAATTGCAGAAGGAGTGGACGATGCGAGAGGTCATCGATGATCTAGGTGCAATCTGGCATCGTGAATTTGGTAAAATCAGCCGTTTTGTGTCGTGGCCGCGTGAAGACTCTTTGCCACTTAGACTGCATCAACTAGTCGTGTTGGCCATGGGGCAAGAGCGTTTGGTAAGGCTACTACGATATATGGCAACATCTCCGGAGTATCACGTTGCCCAGAATGGACTTCCAGACTTACTCCTGCTTCGATTTCGACAAAAAGAAGGGTCCAGTCCAGAAGAAACCAAGTGTCCGACAGATAATCACAAGTGTTTAAACGTGTACGAGTTTTGTGAGATGGCGTATCGATTAAATCTCAACGATCGTTCCGAAACATTAAGCAAAATAGGTATTGATAATGCGAGCGCTGAAGAAAATACGGCGGATTCTGAATTGGTTGAACCAGACAGGATTCATGTACTGAATGAAGCTGAGTGGGATTTCGAAATCAAGCTCGTTGAAGTGAAGGGTCCAAGGGATCGACTCAGCGACAAGCAACTGCTCTGGCTTGAGGTTCTGAATGACCAAGTCAGTTTAATTTCCAGTGTCACTCATGTTGTTGAAGATGAGCAAACTTTACAAAAGATCCATTTGAAACGAAATAAAACGCAGCCCAGCAGCGCCGTAGAGACTCAGCAGAAGCCCAAAAAGAGCAATGCAAAGCAAAGGAAGAAACACCCCGACGATGACTTTGAAGATACTGTCAAATCAGTGGTGAAACCACGAAAGAGAGCCAAGAAGGCAACCTAGCT
This sequence comes from Elongisporangium undulatum, assembly GCA_023334555.1. Classification (NCBI taxonomy): domain Eukaryota; phylum Oomycota; class Peronosporomycetes; order Pythiales; family Pythiaceae; genus Elongisporangium; species Elongisporangium undulatum. Next base: position 26,340 of record JAADVF010000341.1, read on the forward strand.
CCTTCGAATTGCAGGCGATTGAACAAACGTTATGTTGTTCGTATTCAATGTATGTGGTATGAAACTGGATTTGAGCTGACAAATAAAGAACGTTGTTGCTGCCTCTTACTCCATGACGTCGTCCATGTTGGAGTCATCGCATTTCTGCATCAATTTGAATTTGATCGCCTTTCGAATTTCTTCCCAGTCGTCCTCGTCGTCATCTTCGCTCTCACTGCTTTCGACTTGGGCCTCGCAGTGTTCAATTACATCAATTAATGGATCAATCTCCAACCTTCCACTCGCGATCGAAACTGGAGCTGCTTCAGGTTGGCAGGCTTGTACTTGAGTCGAAGGCACGCAATCAATCATTTTCGGGCCAGCAATTTGATCAATTGGATGCACTGTTGCTGTTGTAGAAGTTCTATCCACTGCGGCGGTTTTCGCATCGGGCGTCATGTCGGAACGAGCCAGCGAGACGTCTAGCAACTTGACCTGATCAAGCTCCTTCAAGAAAAACTGGTAGTTGTCGTCCTCGTATTTGTCTGAGTTCGCCAACATGCTCTTGGCTTCCGCGTCGTCATGCGCCACGCTCTCGGGGTCGCTCAAGAATGAAAGAACCCACTGCATCTCGCTGGCTGGCCCACGAGAGACCGATTTAGCAGTTGATCGGACGGGGAAGCCCTCGTTGTTATCGTCGTCATCAGCCGGGTCAATGGGTTGCTCAGGAAGCGAGTTCAAGAGCAGGTCGAGCTCGGCATCTGATAAGCATAACTCTAGGCGTGGACCAGTGTCGTTGTGGTTCGCATCTTCCTGCAACGATGGAGCCTGATGGCGCGCTCCACTGGAATCGCCAGACACCGCAGGAGCTGGCGCGACCTCAAACGCACAAGCTTCGTACATCTCATTACATGGCTGCTCGTCCTCCATCATTGGATTGATTGCCATCCACTGGTCTTGGCATAGTGTCGGCGTCAAGGTCGCACCGGATCTAAATGCAACGAGCCAAGTCAGCTGAGCTCCTCAATTCCCCCAAGACACGCGTCACGTACGAGACAAGGCGCAGTTTCAGTGCTCGAGTCTGCAGTAGAGCGCAAGCCGTCGTGAAGTCATAGCCGCTCTCAAACACGCACTGGTTCAGCAGTGCATTGAGCGGCTCTGTCCATTGCATCTTGTTGCGGCCCGCGGCTCTTCGACTGCCGCAGCCCTCAGATCCCGATCTGAATCCTCATCAGATCTGAGCCCGACCCTCCCAGTGAATGAGCGCGGGACCAGCTATCGATTGGCTACAATTACGACCAATGATGGACGCCGCATTTCCGAATCGGATCCACACGACACGAACGACAAGGAAGGGATGGCGAGCGCCACGCGCATGCGCTCTGTGTTATGGAAGGACGACGGTCTCCAGCTGATCGACCAGCGCAAGCTGCCCACGGAGCTGGTGCTCGTGCGCTGCGAGACCGTGGACGCCGTCACGGAGGCCATCGCCGAGATGATCGTGCGTGGAGCACCGGCCATTGGAGCTGCCGGCACCTTTGGCTTGGTCATCGCTGCTCAGAAGTTCCCGGTCACGGCTGAGACGACGTAGGCTATCAGCTTTTGATCCCTGCCTTGCTGTATGCTTCTATGCTGACTGTACGGCTGTGAATCTTCTCAGCAAGCAGGACGTGCTGGCGGCCGTGCGCGATGCCAAGGCCACCATTGACGCTGCTCGCCCTACGGCTGTAAACCTCACGTGGGCCACGGAACAGGTCGTAAAGGAGCTGACTGTTATCGCTGCACAGGAGTACGCTTCTTTTTGGCTTTGTTATCGTTCTGGCACCACAGGTAACTAATCTGTGTCCGCCCTTGATTCTCTCTTTCAGATCCTCCACCATCGAGACGCTAGTCCAGCAGACGCTCGTGATTGCGCAGCGGCTGGCCGAAGACGATGTGGACATCAACCGCCGCCTGAGCGAGTTTGGCGCTGCGATTGTCAAGCCGGGCAGCAACATCCTGCACCATTGCAACACTGGCGCGCTGGCCACTGTGGACATCGGCACCGCCATCGGCGTGATCTACGAGTGCCACAACCAGGGCAAGAACATTCACGTGTGGGTGGATGAAACGCGTCCTCGTCTTCAGGGCGCTCGACTCACGGCCTGGGAGCTCATGCGCGAAGGTGTACCCATGCACCTCATCGCCGACAACGCGGCTGGCTACCTCATGCTCTCGGGCAAGGTTGATGTCGTTCTGTTTGGCGCCGACCGCGTGGCTGCTAACGGTGACGTGGTGAACAAGATCGGCACGTACAAGCTCGGCGTTGTGGCCAAGGAGAACAATGTCCCCGTGTACGCCTGCGTTCCCACCAGCACGATCGACCTGACGTTCCCGAACGGCATGGGCATCCCGATCGAAGAGCGCAACGCTGAAGAAGTCACCTGCATCCGAGGCGTCCGCATCGCACCGGAGAACTGCCCAGTGTTCAACCCGGCCTTCGATGTGACCCCAGCCAAGTACCTGACCGGCATCATCACGGAGGAAGGCATCTGCTACCCGCCCTTTGAAGAGAGTCTGGCTCGCGCGAAGGCCGCGGCTGAAGAACGACTCCTGAAGGCCCAGAAGCAATAAATGTCGTCGTATCTAGCCAATGCAAATGTGTTGCTTCAATTCGATCGGCGCTGCTTGAGAAAAAGGGCGGTCGATGAGGTCGTCTCTCCAAATATAAATACCGTCGTGCTTTATTCATCGTGTCTTTCTCCAGACATGGCTAAGTTCAACCCCATTTCCTGTGATCGTTATCGAGCGAATGTCCGTCATGAGCAATCTGCTCCAAACCGATAATGTACGGTCACGTGCGCCGTACACTTTTGAGATGAGCTGCACAGGATTTGTCGATCGCGTGCATTTTTTTCTTGTCCGGAAGCAACGCGTACATCGTACACAACTCACGCGTACAAATCCATCTTTCTATTTACAACAATTAATACTACTAGCCAAGCCTAAAACTGGCAGTTGAACCACTTGACGGGCTTGCGAGCGCTGCCCCAGGAGCCGTCGCCGTTGTAGAAGGTCGCGTCCTTGTGGTTGATGCTGG
>JAADVF010000342.1:0-29373 GCA_023334555.1 Elongisporangium undulatum
AGCTTGTGTTGAAGCGAATTCGATATTCCCAAGTTCTATTGCGATCCTTATTGACGAAAGGAGCATACGGTGAAATTTGGCGTGGTGAGTTTGAAGGAACTGAAGTTGCGATCAAGCGCCTAAATGGAAATAGGCGTAGAGACATTAAGGCTTTGGAAATCTTTGCAAATGAGGTCCGTCTAGCGTCGTCCCTAGAACATGCGAATATTGTGCACTTTCTTGGCGTCTTTTGGCGATCTCTGGATGAGTTATCCATGGTATCGGAATTTATGCCCCGAGGTAACCTCGCAGACATTTTGAAAGCCAGCGAGAGTCGACATCTCACGTGGCGTAATGATAAACTGTCATTGTCGGTTTCTATTGCAAGTGCGCTTGTGTACCTCCATTCGATGTCGCCGTCTATCATCCACCGAGATCTCAAGTCGCTTAACGTGCTGTTAAGCGAAGACCTGACGGCCAAACTGAGCGACTTCGGGCTTAGTCGGGAGTGGGAACTTGATCAGACCATGACAAGTGGCGTTGGTACTCTGTTGTGGACTGCACCTGAAGTACTACGAGGCGAGAAATACACAGACAAGGCCGATATCTATTCATTTGGAATTGTTCTGTCGGAATTGGACACTTGCCTCCCGCCTTTTGCACATATTTTGAAGGGGAATAAACGGCAAATCACCAACATGGAGGCATTGCCTCTGATCCGTGATGGTGCGCTCAAGCCGCAGTTTAGACACGATTGTCCATTGGAACTGCGGTCGCTGGCGATTTCATGTGTTGATAGCGATCCGAACAATCGACCAAATGCCATGCAAATCGTGTACACGCTGCGGTCCAAGATCGCCCCCACACTCTAAAAACAACTTCAAATGAAGTCGGCATTGCTTGCTAACTTGAGATGCATCGATTGAACAAACCTTTGTCACGGTGGTCGGCATTTCATTGTGACATGCCTCACAATCATTCTTGGATGGACGAAGAGTTGCCTTTTTTCTCATCCAAATAAAAGACCCGATACAAAACAGGTATATAGTCGACTCAGTGGCTTCAGGAATGCACTCGTGTAATGTGTGTACGAGTAAAGTTCGATTCGAAATTCTCTATACGCTCATGTTGCAGCCTGACCGATGCGTCCTGCCAAACCAGGTCCATTCTCGAATTACGTTCTTACCTCTCAAGTCTCCAACCTCCAAGAAACGTCATGCTCAGCTCACGTATGCGCAACATAGCTGGGCTGGCGATCAGCGTGGCGTGCGTCATGTTCTCCAGCTCAATGCCAGTCAAAGCGAACGGACGTAGTCTCGGTGCCAAGTGCGCGGATTACAACCCGTCCGATTCCACATCAGCCTCGACTTCACCAAGCATTGAAGACTCGCTCGCGGCCTCAAGCTTGACTGACTGGGTGACTGATATTTCAATCCAACCTGAGCGTCCCAAGCGATATCATTCAACGTCTTAGCGTCGACAATCGATACGCCTGAGCCCTCGGCGGCAGCGCCTGCGCCGGTCACTGGGGATCTGGTGCTGTACCGCGAGAACGATTTTTGTGGCGTTGCGTTCGGGATTAACGTGGCAGAGCAATATCATTGCTACGTGTTGGACTGCTTCGATAAGAAGGCCAAGTCGGCGCGCTGGGTGGCGAAAGACGACTATGTCATTGTGTTCTATAGCGATATGGACACCATCTGCTCTCGATATGGCACTGTTGATGTCAGCTACGACAATCTGACGATGAGCAAGTTGGATGGTGCGGAGCCGTCGGTCGTCATGATACTTTGGCTTACCAAGTCCGATTAGTACAATCACTGCGCACTAAGCAGTGGGTCATGGAGAATGCCAACCATCACGATAGTGAGCACTTGCCCTTCGCCGAGCCAGTAAGAGCAGATCAGATAGGACCTAATTGTGGATGAATAAGCATCACTCTGCTGGAAGTCTGTGTCATCTGCTTGAATTATGGCATCGATGTTACCCGCACGGATCCGAGCGAGGATATTTGAGTTCGCTTAAGTTACTAACTATACCTCACCATGAAACTGAAACTGTACTTGGTCATTCCGACCGTGAACGCGTTGCTTTGCAAATTGCGTTGACCGTACAACGTCACATCCACGAGGATTTTTTCTGACGCGGCCGTCGTGGCTTCGGGAGTGTCGATGGGAGTAATGCCGGAACTTGACGCAGAGGCCGAGGTGTTGGATAGCAAAGAGCCTGACGCACTCGTAAGGTCGGCGATGGAGGACTGGGACGCTGAAGCTAACTTCGCTGTATCCGCCACAACTTCCGAGTCCGAGGAAGACGAATCCGAGGATGCACTCGTGTTGGTCGCAGTCTCGTCGTAGTCTGGGCAGTTGGCTGTCAGTCCGCGAGCAGCCGCTTCGACTGGTTGCTTGATGGCCGTCGAGAGGCAGACAATGCTGAGGGCCACAGCGGCCAGCCGATCACGCGAGCAACGGGCATCGCCGCTTGAGATTGGTTGGGGTACGAAGTTAATCCGTTAATAATTAATTCAACTGCGAGGCCACAACCGCCGGAGGTGGAAAAAGTCGCGGGATAGAGCAGATAGATGACTGTGCTCTATCAATGACCGTCTAAATATTATGATCCATTGCGACGGGATATTAAGTATTGCTAATCCTGAGTATGTACTTCAAAGTGCTGGTAAATATGCGTTATACCTTTAATATATTGATACAGTAATTACAATCAACTGATAAAGGATATCGTTTGGAAGAGGTATATGCGATTTAGGTGCCGCCTGTCGAGCTCAAATCTTAGTTGAGCTGCAAGTGGTCGGAAGCCAGCTCTGGACGTCCGTCATCATTCTTGGCGAGCTCAAAGTGCGGCACCATTTCAGGTGTTTGGTATAGAGCGCTGTCACGTGGATGTGGGCAGCAGCACTACATTGGACTGTACCATCTCTGCGACCGCACAGTGTGTTCTCCCAGGAAGAGCGACTGCGAGACAACACTTGTATCCCACCACGTCACTCTATAGAGTCCACCTGTTTCAACCCAGACTAGAGGCCGCTCTGCACGTTTCCCTTCACCACAGCTCACGCATTGGTAATTCCTAAACTCACGTCCTCCCGTCAACTCACCAAGCCTGGTGAATAATTGTCGTACTACGGTAGCGCTGATTGCAGCCGCAACTCCTTGTAGAATGATCGTCTTCCACCAGCACCAGCAGCTTGTAGCTCACGGATGTACCTAACATGGCCATGCTGATGTCGTAATTCTATAGCTGGCTGATGTAGATGCCTAGCTGACGGCACCGACGAGCACGCCGACGTGGATGATGAGCGGCAAGACCGTGAGAAAGTACGTGAGCTGTATGAGCATCACGTTGACGCTGACGAACACGTCAAAGTCGAACAACATGGGTGTACGCTAGCACCTGCAGCACGACCGTCCAGTCGTTGAACATATCTGGGAACGCCAGCGTCAAGGGAAAGCACAGTCTACGAGTGCTACGCATTCTTGCGGCTGTCGTCGTCCTTCTCAATTTGGGGTCTTGTGCGCTACGATGCAGCGGGTGCCCAAACGCACAGCCATTAGGCGGAGCGAGCCTATGCTTTCTCCCAAATGCAAGGTTTCTTATTGCTTCAAGTTCATCTTGAGTAAGGTAAAGGAGAATGAAGAAGCTGGTGGCTGCGGCTGGACCCTGCGCGTGCCCGTACCGAGGGCGAATTTACAGTTGACAGTGCCAGCATTAGACATGTCGTTGGTCATGGCGTGGGTGTGAATGATAAGCAGCGAAACCATAGCGGGGTACGTCTCCTGCTTCAACACCATGCTGGTCATGATGAGTATGGCGACATCGGACGATGTGGCGTAGACCAACGCCATCAGCGTACGTGAGGCATAAGCAAGACGATCCCGACCCACTGTTCGCCGAATTTCGTCACGCCGTGGACCTAGAGGCCAAAGCTCCAGCCCTATCGTAGACCGAGTAGCAGTACAGTAGTTTATGCAAAAGAACTGTATCGAGTAGATGACACGCATGTACGGCAGCGTGCGTAGGTCATGCAGATCTGCGCTTTCGTCTGCGTGGTGCGCGTTGACTTGGCTGTCGTCTTATTCTTGTCCCTATCCAGGGGGATCTCGCCCGTCACGAGGTAGTAGGCGCGAATGCAAACAGTCAACAGGAAGCCAACCATGCACAGGAAAATCACGTCAGGTAAGCCGCGCCACATACTTCCATGTGGCATCCCACGACAGCCTTGCCGAGTGTGAACGAGGCGATTTGTGCACTTGCCTCTATGAGCGCCGATTGTCGGAGACACGAGGTACCGGAAATAGGGACGATGAACTGAATGGTCCTCACGGCCGAGTTGGCGGAGCCTGACCAAGCGGTATGTGCCAATAGCCGCCCTCAATGCATGTTAATGGTCAAACAACTGAACTAGATTATCAGCGGCGTACAAAGGATCATTCTCGGGGACTTTTAGAGCTTGCCATTGTCGTTATTGACGGATATACCACACAATATTTGACGCAGCTTCAGAAGGGACTAACGGCCGCGAGAAGGACACTCTGGAGTTGACACAGTTCAAACAAGCGTCTGCAGACCAAAACAAGAAAATCGAGGTACTTGAGGCTCACACAGCTGAAATCACCGCCAAGCCGCAGTTTGAAAAGTCATGAACGAGATTCAGAAGAAGGAATTTGGCGATGCACTGGTGCGCATTGCTCTGGCGCAGCAAGAAGCCACAGCCGCCAGGTTGGGATTTGACCAAGTCTTTATCGAAATGAAGGAGAGAGATTTTGCACGTATGCTAGAGGAAATTGCTACCAGAAAGCGAGATACCAAGGCTGCCAAGTTAGCCAAACTTTTGCAACTGCTGTATTTGGAGGCGCAATAAGCTAAAATCGCCCTCGGGGCACTCGAGATGCCAGTAATCATGCCGCAGATGGTTACCGTGACCGACATTATATCTCAATACTCGGAGAACTTTCCGATGGTGATTCTGATTTCGAAGGAGATGAAAGATCATAGTCTCATGTGGTCCTCCTGAAGACCGTCTCCTAGCCAGGTTCCTGCATCTGTGAGCAAGTATTCAAAATTATATTCACTACCACATGGCTCTGCATGACGCTGTTCCTCGAGCTTAACTTGTAAAGACTAAGCTTGATCCTTTCATTAGTAAACAGTTGGTGGTCCTCAGGCAAGATCTCAGTCTGTCCCTTGCAGTATTGAACCAAAACGATGGGTCATTCATCTGTTGTACTTGCCTTTTGCTACCCCAGCAGAAGATATTTTTCTTCTCTTGGTATTTGACAGATTGGTCCAGCTCCATCAATTCCTGTTGATTCTTGTCTTGATCAGCAACAGCTTCTTAAGATATGCTTTTGCTGCGACAGCTCCTGCATCTTCTTCTCTTGGCTATTGATAGCTTGCTTGATTTCTGACAATTCCTGTATGTGCTTCTCTTGGTCATTGAAATTCTGCTTTGGCTGCGTGACTTCCTGTATATTATTTCCGTTGTTGCCCGGAGCAAGTTTCATGCCAATCATGGCCGATACGCACGCCGTCAACAGCATTCTGTCTCGGATGTCCTTCTCAATTGCGTTTACCCTGTGGCCGTATGCATCAGTACTGATCATACCATAGTACATTTGAAATTTGCTTGACAATAAACCCGCATGTTCCACTCAACACAGCGGAGGATTTCATCGGCTGCTTGGGTTTGTATGTCGAGAGTCAACTGATACACTACTGAGGTAGTCACAGTTACGGATAAACTCGGACAGACAGCTCCTAAGTTTGACAAATTCATTCGCCGGATCGCCTTGGCTTGGCACCGAGTAATTAGAAGCTTGACCAACAAGCTCGACTCGGCAGATTTGATCGCTGACTTTCCGACTGCTCCAAAACTTCGACACTGACAAATCAATCCTGCAAAGGAAACTCTCCATGATTTGGAAATCAGACCAGTCAGGATATGTTTGACTGAAGTGGGTAATCCACAAGCGCGTAAATAAAAGTGAGCCTCGGGGGTTCCCGTAAGAACCTTTCAAATACTTTGAATCAATGCCTGGCATTTCTTTTACCATATTCACTTGGACCACAGCGAAGTATCAATGCATGGGACATACGCATGAGCAGCCAGCTGGTGTGCTTCGCAGCTCTTGGGCTTGTTTTCCATCAATATCGCCTGAACTGCAGTAACAAAACACATAATACGATATGAATAGAAATCTCCATCCTGCAACCTTTGATGGCGACAATGAGTGCCATGCGGAATGTAAACGCTTGCGCAGAAGGGAGGATTTGGAGAAGTACATTACCTTTCTTATCAACTCATGTAAGTCTGCTTCTGTTCTAGAAGCATCCAGTTCTAAAACCCTTCATCCGTACATTCGAGCCATACATCGTGGATAGACACAGGACAGGCTCTGATCACTTCAACTAGTGCTGCAACACTGAATGCATATCCAACAAATATACGAATAGCAATCATCATGATCATAATACCCAAATGTAATCTATTTCTACTGCTTATCTAGAGTTTATCCTTTGGCTTATGGGGGGAATTTGACAATGCATTGTTGCAGTATTGGGCTGGTAGCCATGGATTGGGTGTTGATTCATACCCGTGGGGCCACTTCCACATGATCCTCCCTGCTCTAGGCCGGGCAAGTGTCAGTAGCGCCGTTCGTGACCGTCAAACTGCCTACCTTGCCAACCAGGACGGAAAATGGGGGCATTGAGCTTTCTGCGAACGAGCTCCTCTGAGATTGCGCGTACGTTCCGTAGCCAAATCCACCTACAGCACAATCGGCATCACGGTGAAACAGCAGGATAGAGCTCCCTGCGTGGGGCACGCCGGAATCCCATTTGACCGACTTGGCCTGCGGGAAGCAGTCGAAGGAGTAGCAGCGATTACTCTCAGTCATCGAGAAGGTGTACGAATCGCCACCGTAGTTCTCCTCTGAGTACAGTGTTACTGTGCCGTAGAAAGAAGTCGGTGCTGGCGTCGGTGCTGGCGTGGCTGTTGTAGGTTCCGGAGTCGCAGTCGTGGGCGCAGGCGTAGCTGTCGTGGGCTCCGGGGTGTCGATCGTCACGTCACTGAAGTCCGAGGCTGATGCTTCAGCAGTCGAAGACGCAGACTCTGATGCAGAGACAGAAACAGAAGCGGATCCGTCGTAGTCTGGGCAGTTGGAGCGGAGCGCACGCCCAGCCGCATCCACAGGCTGCACGCCAGTCAGACACACAACGCTGATGGCCACAGCTGCGGCCAGCTTCATCACACGAGCGCTCAACATTCTTCTGCTTGTGCTTGGGACTTGAGCATGGGCGAGGCCAGAAATATTGCTCGGACTCGCTGGCTGCTGGTATAGAGTATGGCTGCACGACAACACATCACAGCAGATGGCTGCGTAGAGTAGGAACTGTGTGTTACGATTCCCTTTGCGTACAGCACAAACAGCAATAGAAACGGAACTAGTTTTTATGACCGCGCGTGGGTGGATTTTTGTCTTCGGTTGAATATGATCCTTTCATTGGTGAGCTGCTTGTTCTGACCAATATCCAGATACGGTAGTGCTTGTCCCAAGCGTTGACAGCAGCTCCTACCGGTTGAAAAACCTTGGTTTTTCACTTGTTTCAATTGGACTGCAGTGGTTCTCTGTACTGACTGCCAGCATGAATCCGCTGCAACTGGACCAAAGCAGAACTCAACTCTGCCGAAAAGGAGGTGGAGGAGGTGAACCGTGACGCCAGAGTTAATAACCTATAATAGGGATTCTTTTCCTATATTAAGGCGGAGAACATTTCACGTCAGGAACTTACGTAGCCGCTGAAGGGCACGTGCTGACGGCATTGGCGTAGGAGGTCGAGGACGATTCCGTCTGAAACAAGCGCACCGACTTGAAGGTGTAGTTCTGCATGGCGCTAACGGAGTAGTCGTCAGTGAAGACCACGTACTGAGGCGCCCCACCCCCACCGCAGGATGCGGTCAGGTAGAATCCGAAGTATTCAAAGTCCTTGGACGTCCACTGCGCTGACATGGTCGCGTGGTCGAAGCAGTCGAGCTCATAGCAATCGTCGTAGGTCGTGACCGAGAACGAATACGAGTCCCCAGCGAAGGCGGCTTGATCGTACAGAGTCACATCCACAAGCACCAGTGCTGCTGTGGACTCGGGCGTCTCGGTCTCTGAGCTGTTGGAGGCGGAGGCTGAGAACGAGTCGGTCGTCGTATCACCGGAGTTGGAGGTAGACGCTGCAGCCGATGAAGGTGCCGCAGCAGAGGCGGCGGATCCGTCGTAGTCTGGGCAGTCGGACCGGAGAACGCGGCCAGTCGCTTCCACACAGGAGCCGACGACGCTGGGAGCCACGCAGGCCAAGGTGATCATCACACGAGCACTGAACATGGTTGATCTTTGAGGCGAGAGGGACGAAGCGGATTCGTAAATGCAGCGCAACAGGATTGGATGTGTTACGCTGTGCTCTATACCAATTGATACCGAGGGTTTTTTCACCAGAACCTCAAAACAAGCCCCAGAGGCGGCTATTACTGACGGGGCAATAGAAAGTACTGCTGCTGATTGCACGTGAGATGCCATGGCAACTGTACAGTTACATCCACTAGAATCTTACACGGAATTACTCTGCATTAATTAGCGAAACACCCATGAGCGAAGTCGTAACAGACCCAGTCCCCACTCTACGCAGCCATCTACTTTTAGTGTGTTGTCGTGCAGTCAGTTACGCTCTATACCAATGGCACGCGAGTCCACACAATATTTCTGGCCTCGCCCATTCGCCATCGTTCCTCCTGGTGCTCAAGCAAGTTCCAGGCACAAGCAGACACATGTTGAGCGTTCGTGTGATGAAACTCGCTGCCGCGGTGGGTGACCACCAGCATTATGTGTCTGAGTGGCTCCGCCAGGCAGCCTGTGAATGCGGCTGGGCGAGCGCTCCGCTCCAACTGCCCACACTACGACCGATCCGCTTTTGATTCTGTCTCCGCATCTGAGTCTGCGTCTTCGGCTGCTGAGGCCTCCGCCTCCGAGTCCAGTGACGAGACGATCGACACTCCAGAGCCCACAACAGCCACGCCTGAGCCCACGACTGCGACTCCGGAGCCCACAACGGCAACACCTGAGCCTACAACGGCCACTCCAGTGCCCACAACAGCGACTCCAGCTCCGACTCCGGCACCAACTGCCATTTCTGTTGACGTGACGCTGTACTCTACGTCGTCTTACAGTTGAGACTCGTTTTCGCTGACGCTGACGGAGCTTAACCACTGCTACGTGCTCGACTGCTTCGGCAATGTGACCAAGTCCGCGATCTGGACTGCTGCCAACTTCTACCGCATCGGGTTTTACAACAACGCCGATTGCACGAGCAGCGGAGGCGCGGGAACGATCCCCGAGAGCTGGCTGGCCAGCGCCGCATTCGGAAACTATTTGCCGTCGTCCATCAAGCTGCTGGAGTCGCAGGGGCTGGCGTCCACGGTTACTGGGACCTCCAGCACGTGTCCAGCCGCCGCGACTTGATCGGCAACGTAGAACTGGGACCCGGCATGATAAAAATATAATTATATTTTTTGTAGCTCAAAGTTACAAAAACCCGCTTAATGGCAGATAAAAACCTCACTGAGAGCCCCAGGAAAATGCAAAGACGAAAGCGGAGCGGAACCTGCTGCGAGCCGAGGGCGCACTGAAGCGAAGACCGTGAATCAATCGGCAAACCGCCGACGTAATGGAAGAAACAGAAGAGCGGGGATCGTTGTTCGTTCTGCTGCCTCTTCGATAAGGCCCGTGGATGGTCGAGATTCACGGAATCGACTTCATTGCACCGCTCGCACAAGCAGCATAAGCTTGCTCACTTACCATCAATCAAACGCGTCGGACGAAGCTGAGACGGACGAATCCATTCATTTCAATCGACGCACATACAAACTACGCAACACATGCAGTTACGAATATCCAGCCGGCCGGTGCTCACACGTAGTACATGACATGCTTGAGATCATTGTGCACCTCGAGCATGCGCGTGTTAGCGCTTTGATTCGACCCACCATAGTTCGAGCCAGCGTCGCTGCCGTCCAACGAGAAGAAACGCGCTCGGAACGCCACGAGATGCGAATAGTAGGCCGCAGGAACCATGGACACCGAACGAGTGCACCGCGCAAACGTGTAACAGAGTTTGTACGTGAGCGTTTGGAGCTCATCAGCAGTGAAACCGATTTCATCCAGCAGCACATGGTAGTGCGTCGGTCGACTAGTTCCCTGAAGCCCAGCGTGGCTCATAAGGAAAAAATCGTTTTCCACCGGATGGCACACACCAGTGTCCACCACTGTGCCGGCCTTGACGTTGCCACTGCGATCGGCATCCTTGGAACTCTCCGGGAAAAAGCGCGTGTTGTGACGCTTCTGCACGACCATAAACGTGATCGGCGGGTTGTAGTTGGGGCTCAAACTAGCACAGGCGGCACGGATGGCAGTCACTTCATAGTTCAGCACCATCTGGAACTGGCCCTCGCTCACGCCATCACGGTAGAACACGATACGCTCTGGGGGCCCGTTGGCCTCTTCTCGGAATCGAATCAGTAGATCGCGCACCATTTCTTGCAGGTTCATAATCTGCTCCACGCGGTGGCCCTGCGCACGAATGGCGGCCACGTGCTTGATAAAGCCAGCATCCATGGACGCCACGACCGCTGCAATTGACGGTCTGGTCTTGTCCATTGGACTCGGATGCGTCACATCAGCACCAAAGATAATCGTGCGGCTCGCCGAGATCTTGGGGAGCGGTCCATTGATGATGGTGTTCTTGCCGCCGAGCTTGGTGTTCACCTTGAGCAGAATATTGGCAATGTACTGCGGACTGCACTTCTGCAAGTGTTTGGCCAGCATACACTGCGAGACAATGCCGTACTCCGTGTCCGAAGTGCGCTTGAGCTCTCCGTAGGCATTGCCATCCATCATGGGGTTAATCATCCAGATAATCTGCGGTCGGACCTTGAAAGCCTTGGTGCCAGCATCCAGCGCCTTGATAAACATACTGCGGACGTTGTCATTCCGATCACGCTTCATCACAATAGGAGGCAGGCTCTTGGGTGCCACCATGCCCAGCTGACCCATCTGCCGAATGACCGCGCTAAAGAAGTTGGAGATCTCGCTCTCGGGACAGCGGCGTGAGTCGCAATTGCTGATCACAGCCCAAGACTTGAGCTGTGCACTCTGGTAAAAGTTCTTGTTGCGCATGTTCCACACACCGTCGCTGGCATTCTCCGTGCCTTTCTTGCCGTAGAGCATCTGTGGGGCCACAAGCTGTCGGCCCTGTGTAGTGATCATCTTGGGGTTCACTTCCAGGCCAAACTGCCGCAGCATCGGGTCGGTACTGAACTTGGCCTGGGCCAGTTTGGCCTCGATGGCACGCTTGCGGTCTTCCGGCTTGACACACGTGAAGCGGATCATGTTGGCCACCTGACGGTCCGTGGCCTTGCGAGGGCACTTCTGGCCCTCCATGATGCTGCAGACCTCCATGGGCAGGTAGTTCTTCTTTTGCACTGCCCCCACGTGGAGACACGGCAGCTTGGGGTACCGCAGCCGCAGCTTGTAGTTCTCGGCAAAGTACTGCACGATGGACACGCGACGGCCCTTGTCGTCCTCAAAGAACGTCTGCTCGGCGCTATTGGGCGACAGTCCGTTCACGCGGTAGGCCCGCTTGACGCCCGGGCGGTGGTTCACAGTCACCTTCACACCACGAATGGCCTTGCTAAAGTCGGCGTGCTGGTATCTGTTGAGGAAGGTCGGCATGTCTCGAGCGCCCAGCGTCTCGGGCAGAAAGTCCAGCACGGCCATGGCCTTGACAAAGGCCGTGGCGGCCAGATCCAGGTTCACCACCAGGCGGCTCTGCGTGGCGCGCATGCTCTGGAAGTAGCCGAACCAGAGGTCGGCGCCCTCGCCAATGTCCCTGGCCCCATGGCCGCTGAACTGGTTGCGGCCCACGATGGTGAACCGCGCCGAGGCCGAGTGGCGCATGGCCACATCCAATGCCTGCAGCGCATCCTGCGGCATGTAGTTCAGGCGGCCGTCGCAAAACTCTTCAAGCTGGTGCATGCGCACGGCCACGGGATTGGCCTCCTTGACCAGCGCCTGGAACACGCGGGGCTTGCCGCCGTCGTCCGGTAGACGCAGGTCCTTGAACAGCAGCTCCTGGAACGGCAGCAGCGCCGGCGTATACAGGTTCTTAATGCCGTCCGAGGCCACGACGCAGCTGGGGAACTGCGTGTTCATGGCCGTCACCAGGACCTTCATGACCGCCTGGGCCAGGGACTTGGGCGGAGTATCGTTATTGCCGCCAAAGCCGCGGCCTTCGTTGTCCCGGATCGCGACATCGTAGTGGTACGCGTCGTTCTGCGTGGTGCGTCGCACGGTAAAGTGGTTCACGTGCAGCTTCACGGGCTTGCCGCTCTTGCCGAAGCCTGGGCGCGACGGCAGCTGCATCAGCACCTGCGGCACCACCAGCGTCGGGGTCGATGGCTCGTCCGTAACACGCATCTTCTCCTCGAACTCCTCGACCAAGTCCACTGCAGCCGCCGCTGCTGCTGGAGGAGGAGGGGGGAGCGTATGGCGCTCCGCCTGAGCCGGTGGGGGTGGCGGCGCGCTGAAGCTCTGGTGTGGTTGCTGCTGTTGTGGGCGGGAGGTAGACGAGCCGCGACCTCCATCATAGCTGCCGCGGCCTCCTCGTCCTTGACCTCGACCACCGCCCCTTCCGGGGTTACCGCCACTCGCTGGGGCACCTCCTCGGCCACCACCGCGTCCGCGGCCACGTCCGCCATCTCCTCCGCGGCCTCGTCCTCGGCCGCCTCCTTCGTATCCGCCTCCCCTGCCGCGCGCTGACATGGTTCCTTCTCCCAACTGGCAAGCGGACGGAGAGAACAACACTGATAAAAATCTTCAACCCTGCCACATTCGAATCGCACTTAGCACAGAAGGTACCATACACGGCCTTCATTTTCCACCCAACTGGCGCTTGTAAGAGACTGATGATGATGGAGAACGTGGCGACAGCGATGGCCGCGGACGACGGCGCGTTCTGGACGCTGATGGCGCAGGACGCGGCGCTGCTGCAGACGCTGGACGCCTTCTTCACGCATGCGGTGGCTGTGCAGACCCAGCGCACGCCCTGGGGCTCGCTCAGCGCCGAGGCGAAGGCCGACCTGGAGACCCAGACGCGACATGTGTTCCTGCTCTACATGCGCGCGCTCTCGCTGCAGTCCGCTGGCTCGCAGTGGGACCCAGCGCAGCTGATGCAAGGCGGGGCGCTCCATGTCACGCGCGTGGCGCCGTTCTGCCAGCTGTACGCGCCCAAGAACGGCAAACGCGTGCAGGAGCTGCTGGAGAGCATGCCGCAGTGTCTGGACCAACTGGCGGACCCGTTGCGAGACCTATACCTGAAGGTTTGATACCCAAGAGCCCCTTGTGCGGTCCATGCCCAGGAGTGCTGACGCTGGATCATCGTTGCTGTAGCATCTGGAGCTGCTTCATGCAGCCGTTGAGCGTGTCCAGCGGCCCCAAGTCGTGGATCTGATCCACAACCTGTACGAGCTGAGTCTATCGGTAAGTGCTGGCTGCTTACTGGAGAGAATGTAATGACTGACTGACTGGTTTCTCTTGTACAGCTGGATGGGCTGTTGGTGTCGGAATCGCTGCTCGAGCGCGTGCTCGTGAGCGACCAGGAGCCGGAAGCCACACTGCTGCCGGGTGGGCTCATGCATTCGCTCGTGGTCTGCTACGAGGCCGATCTGCCGCATCTCCAGCGCCAGGTCGTGCACTTTGACTCTGTAGTCAAGCGAGAGAACTACGTGGCGCTGGTGGCGGAAACGAGACGTCATTTGCTGCGGGTACGAATCCCCCCATCAGGATCTCCACAGACAAGCGTGGCTTGAACTAATGTTTTGTCCTGTGTAGGTGTTTGGACGGTTCTTCGATGCTTTGATGAAGCCCACGACGGAGGAAACGCAGCCTGCAGAGACCTTGTTGGCGGTGCTGCATACCATGGCGCATTGCTACGACAATGAACCGATGGACCAAGGATCCTGTCTCAGTGATCTCTGGTATCTGTGCGGCTACCAGGCAAGTCCAACGTTGTATGCTGGATTGGAGCTGCTCAATTGACACTGATGATGGATGGATATTCAGGACAAATGCATGGCATACTTTGAATCCTCCGGCATGGATCACGAGCAGATCTCGTATCTCGGCGTCATTCTGGACACGCTTCCGCGTCGCCGACGTGTGATCCAGCTCTCTGAATCCAAGAAGGCGCCTCAGACATCCCAATCGGAAGCAAAGCCAGATCCAGCAGCAGCATTAAGTGCGAACTCGACAGCAGCACAAGCGGCCGATCATGAAGATGCAGCTATGCTGGTCTCCAAAGTCCAGCAGGTCAAGGAGCTTCTGCCAGATCTGGGTGACGGCTATGTGGAGCTGTGCCTGATCAGCTCTGACGGAAACGTCGAGCGCGTGATAAACTTCCTGTTTGAAGCCAATCCGCCCGGCGTGATTCAGGACATCCCGTCGGATTTGGATCGACACAGCGCCGCGTTTGCGTCTTGGAAGGCCAAACTTACGGGAGTCGCGGACGAGAAGCCTGCGGCTCCTGCCAAGTTGGACCCCACGCGCGTGTGGGTCGGCAAGAAGACTATGGAGAGTGCGTACGATCCGCAGCGCTTGAAGCAGGACCATGCGGCGGTTGAAAAGATCAAGGAGTTGGTGCAGATGTACGACCAGGAAGATCTTCTTGGCGATGATGACCTGGAAGACAAGGGACGCACGATCGATGAGTACGACGACGACTACAATGACGAGCTGGACGATTATGAACCGTTCAGCGTTCGCGATGGCGGCCAAACGGATGACCAGGACACGATTCGGGAGCAGAACCGCCGTATGCGAGCTCGCGAAGCCGAAGAGGCCTACTGGGCGAGCATGAAGAATCCGAACCGCCGGGCTGCCGATGAAGAAGACGAAGAGGAGGAAGCAGGAGACGCAGAAGAGAAGAAGGAAGAGACCGGTCCGACACAACCGCCGACTCGTCCGCAGGCTGCACAAGGCCGAGCGCCTCCGCGGAAGAACCAAAAGGAAGGGGCTGGGCCCAAACTCACTCAGGCAGAGCAGGACCAGCGGTCGCGTGCGAGAAACAACAAGAACAAGGCCAAGGTGGCGAACCACCATCGCAAGGATCGCGCACTCAAGAAGATGGGCTGATGCGCATTAGACTGAAGATAAATAGAGCACGTCTCTTGCTTTAGTCTGCTGAATTCAGAACGTGATGCGGCGCAGGCGGTGCACTAGCTTGGCACTCTGGCGGATGCGACGCCGAGCAGCTCGCTCCGTGGCTCTAGACTGGGACAGATCTGGACTGAGGTAGATGCTGGGCATCGGCAGTCGGATCTGCTGCGGAGGCAGCTCTGAGCGCGTAGGGCTGGACGCCCCAGTGCCGTCCTCAGCCGAGGACGAGTAGAGGTAGGTTCGCCTGTTGTTGTTGAGCGTGGCGTCGGACTTGACTGGTGAGCTACGCACTCGCTGTCTGCGAGGTGGTGACGGCGCCTCGTTGTCTTCGTTGTTGCCTGGCTGGCTACTGCTGCTGGTGGCGCTTGGATGATTGGCTTTGGCTCCGCTGATGATCTTGCTCAGAGGCGACTTCACCACGACATCGCTTCGACTGGTGACGAGAGGCGAGCGGTCTCCACTGCTATAGGATTGGTCTGCAGCTGCTCGGCTCTTGGTGCCTGGGAGTCCAGCATTGCCCAGCGGCATTGGAAGCACGTCCGGCAGGCGTCGCAGCGATCCGCCGCCTCCAGTCGCAGCAGCGGCTGCCGTCCTAGCCTCATTGCTGCTGTTGAGCGAGGAGTCCATGCCTGCCAGCAGCGACGGCTTCTTCTTGAGCAGCGGAGGCCGGGGCTTGATGAGCACGGGGGACACAGCCGAGGGCGGGAGACTCATTTGGCTGCTGGTGTGGCCGTCCTGGTTGGGGCTCGTGTCCGCAAAGGACCGCACCTTGTCCAGATCTGAGAACACCGTGAGCCACGCGGCCTTCTCCTGGTCGTACACCGTCATGGTCACTCGGTCGAAGAGCTTGGCCAGGAAGGACCGGTAGAGCTCGGCCCCGATGCCCACGGTCCAGATGTCGGCCACCTCGAATAGCGCGCGCTCGAACTGCGGCCGGCTCATGGTGGCGGCCGGGTCTCCACCCATGTCGCGCTCCCAGTCCTTCTCCACGATCCGCTTAGCCTCGGCCACGGAGAATTCGCTGGGGGCGACTAGAGCCTTGAAGCACTTCATGAGCACGTCCACGTAGTCGCGCTGCACGAGCGTCTCGTGGCCTTGGCGGACGCACGGGAAGGTGTCCCAGAAGCGGGCGATGCCACCCAGCACAAGCGGATCGGATTGTAGCTGCTCGCGTTTGCGCAGGTTGGTGTCCGTGTATAGATCCGGATCGCCCTGCTTGCGGTAAGAAGAAGCGGACGAAGCGGACGCTTGCTGAGCTTGCTGCTCGTGCGGGAAGAGCAGATGCAGCTGTTGCTGGGCCTGGCACATGACGTTGGTCTTGACTTTGGTCAAGTGCGGGACGAAGAACGGCACGCCTTCCTGGATCGTCTTGTCCTGCGGCCGGTGGTCGCTGCTGCGGAGAGAGTGCGCGTACGCATTGCAGCTCGCCATGCGGCCACCACGACCGAGTCAAGCAGACGCGAGCGATCAGACCAGGACGCGCGCTATCCGAATATAACAAGCCATGAACAAGCGGATGTCGAGCCGAACATTCCCGGCGCTTGACCCTGTGATATATTTAGCGGATCGATTGAGGGAAGGGGGAGCGGACGAACGCGTTCACGTCCGCTCCGCTCCTCTCGCCGATTGTATCATCAACGAACGCTTTCCGGTCCCCCTTCCCCTTCTCCCTCCTCTCGTTCGCTGAGCGTCCGTTAAGTGGGATATCTTGGGTGACACAGTGGGATTTGACTTGCACTGTGCTGCTTGCCAGCACCCACAATGCGCAAGCACCAAGTCAACCTGCGTTCATGTCTTCCCGGTTTGCTAGCCAGAGAGACCACGTGGCGCTGGCATTGCCAACTGAGCCGGTGCAACTGACGCAATCTCGAACGTGATAAGGACAGGGTGTTTTATTGGGGCCTCCAAGTGCCCAAGCGGCTATTGTTGGCTGTCCCAACTCTGGTTGAATAGTGTGTGTGGCTGTCATCAACTCGTTCATCTACAGCCGACAGACCGCGTCCGAATCAGACTTTGGAAGCAGATCCTTCGGATGAGTGGGAGCCAGAAAACGTCCACGTGAGAAGAAAGGATGGGCCGGTCTGTCGAGTCGACTTGGACCGCAATATATACTGGCATTTGTATGGTTCTTTCGACTACAGCTGTAAATGATGGTCATTTTAGTCGACTTGTCATTCAGAATGATTGCGTGTTGTATCCGCAGTGATGATCACAGCAATCCTCTCCTCTGTAACAACAGAGAGTTTGTATGTGGCGGAGGCACTTGGGACGCCGCGTGGGGGACCACGTGGGGGTTCTTCATTCCACGAAACACCGCGGGGGCCGCGCGTCCGCTTCGTTCTTCCTCTCCTCCTCCTCCTCCCCTCCCTCTGCTTCCATGAAGGCGTTCCCGACCGCCGCGCTTCTGCCCAAGGCTGAGACGCTGGCGGACGCCTTTGTGGCGAAGTACCCTGAGTACGATGGCCGCGGCGCAGTCGTGGCCATCCTGGACACTGGCGTGGATCCTGGTGCATTTGGGCTGCAGACCACGCCTGAGGGCAAGCCCAAGATCCTGGACATCATCGACGCCACGGGGGCCGGCGACGTGGACACGTCCACCGTGCTCTCGGCCTCAGCGGACGGCGTGCTCACCCTAGCGGACGGCAAGACGCTCAAGCTAAACCCGCAGTGGGCGGCCGCCCGCAACGGTGAGTACCACGTAGGCACTGTGGCCGCGTTCCACCTCTTCCCACGCGACCTGGTCTCGCGCCTCAAGAAGGAGCGCCGCGAGCAGTTCGACATTGCGCAGCGTGAGGCCGCGAACCGCGTGCAGACGCAGCTGGCCGCCTGGATCAAGGACCACCCGGCCGCCGTGGCCGCCAACGACGTGGCGCAGACCCGAGTCAAGACCGATCTGCAGACCCAACTGGCGCAGCTGGACGCACTGGCCGCCAGCTACGAGGACCCGGGCCCGATCTACGACTGCGTGGTCTTCCACGACGGCCACGTGTGGCGCGCGGCGGTGGACACGGCCGAGTCCGGGGACTTTGCGGGCGTCTCGGCGCTGACCAACTTCAAGACGGAGCGCCAGTACGCGACCTTCTCGACCCAGTCGCAGTTCAACTACTGCCTCAATATCTACGACGAGGGCAAGACGCTGAGCATCGTGTGCGACACGGGCGCCCACGGCACGCACGTGGCCGGCATTGTGGCTGCGCACCACCCGGACCAGCCGGAGTGCAACGGCGTGGCCCCGGGCGCGCAGCTCGTGGCCATCAAGATTGGCGACACGCGTCTGGGCAGCATGGAGACCACGCAGGCCTTAAGTCGCGCGTTCGCGGCCATCATCGAGGCCAAGTGCGACATTGTGAACATGAGCTACGGCGAGTACGCGCGGTCGCACAACTACGGCCGCGTGGTGGAGCTGGCCGAGGAGCTCGTGGAGCAACATAACGTCACGTTTGTGTGCAGCGCCGGCAACAACGGCCCGGCCCTGGGCTCGGTGGGCGCGCCCGGCGGCAGCTCCACCAGCATGCTGGGCGTGGGCGCCTACGTGAGTCCGCAGATGATGGATGCCGAGTACATCATGCGCGACAGCGACCTGCCCAGCATCTCGTACACGTGGTCCTCGCGCGGCCCGACTTTTGACGGCGACGTGGGCGTGGACATCGTGGCCCCGGGGGCCGCCATCGCGCCGGTGCCCAACTGGACGCTCAACAAGAAGCAGCTCATGAACGGCACGTCCATGTCGTCCCCCAACGCGGCCGGCAACATCGCGCTGCTGGTGAGCGCGCTCAAGGGCGAGCAGATCGCGTTCTCGCCCTTCTCAATCAAGCGCGCGCTGCAGCACACGGCCGTGGCGCTGGACAAGCACGACCTGTTTGCGCAGGGCAAGGGCCTGCTCCAGGTGCTGCCGGCCTACGAGTACCTGGCCAAGCACGCCAACCGGTTCGACGGCACCAAGCAGTTCCCGCTGCGGTACGACATCCAGACGTCCTGCGGCGCCCACGGCGGCAAGGCGCGCGGCGTGTACCTGCGCGACGCGGCGGACTTTACGCACGAGAGCACCGAGGTGACGGTCCAAGTGGCACCGGTGTTCCACAAGAAGGCCGCACCTGAGGACAAGGTGGCCTTTGAGATGCATCTGCGGCTGGTGCCCTCGGCCCGGTGGATCGATGTGGGCCGGCATCTGGTCATGCTGCACTCGGGCCGAGGCTTCAAGGTGCTGCTGCAGACCAAGAACCTGCTGCCGGGCGTCCACGCGGGCGAGATCACGGCCTTTGACACGGAGAACGAGGAGCGCGGTGCCGTGTTCTCGATCCCTGTGACGGTCATCAAGCCGGAGGAGGCCGCACCCGTGGAGACCTACTCCAAGGCGCTCACGGCCGGCGACATCTCGCGCCGGTTCTTCACGCCGCCGGCCGGCGCCACGTGGGCGGACGTCATTCTCTCGCGGGCTCCGGCCACCAACGACGCCAGCGAGCGCGAGATCGAGTCCAATGCGGCCGGCAAGATGTACATGTTCCACGCCATGCAGTTCCAGCCGTTCGTACGCCAGAGCAGCTCGTCGTTCCAGAAGCACTTTGTGCTGCGTCCGGGTGAGGAGGTGGCCTACAGCTTCGACCTCATGGGTGGACTCACAACAGAGATCTGTCTGGCCCAGTTCTGGAGTGCGCTGGGTGACTCGCGGCTGCAAGTGGAGCTGCGTTTCCACGGCGTCGTGCCGGATCAGGCACATCTACCGTTGGCCGGTGGTGAGCAGTCCCACAAGGTGCTGGTGCACAGCAGCGTGGCCAAGGAGAAGCTGGCGCCCAGCGTCAAGTTCACCAAGTGGTCCCAGCGCCTGCGTCCGACCACGGCTGAGATATCGCCGCTGAACTCGGACCGCGACCAGTTCCCGGACAAGCGTCTGGTCTATCAATTGGTTCTCACATACCCGTTCACGCAGAAGGAGGACGGCTCCGTTTCGCCGCGCCTGCCGTTGCTAAACGGCCGACTGTACGAATCTCCGTTCGAGGCTCAGCTGTCGCAAATCTTTGACGAGCAGAAGCAGTACGTGGGCTGCTCGGACGCGCACATTGAGAGCGTGTCCCTCAAGAAGGGCGCGTACACCATCCGCACGCAGGTGCGTCATGAGGACGTGAGCAAGCTGGAGAAGCTGAAGGCGATGGTGCTGTTCCTGGACCACGAGGTCAAGGACATCACGGCCTCGGTCTACGGGCACGAAGAGGACGTGCCGACAGGCGCCAAGCCCATCTCTGAGAAGGCGCTGAACGTGAACACGTACCTCCCGCTGTTTGTGGGCGAGCCGGCTACGGACAAGCTGCCCTCAGGCCATGCGCCGGGAGATCTCTTGCTGGGCAAGATCTACTATGGCAAGCAGAATGGCAATATCAAGGGCGCGGGTCGTCGTCCGGGCGGCTTTGACGTCACATACGTGATCCCGCCGGCGCCTACACCAGCCAAGGACCCGGAGCCGACGGAGCCTAAGGACGAACGTGATGAGGAAGAGATCGCGAACGAAGCTGTACGGGATCTGCTGCTGGGCCGTGTGAAGAAGCTCTCGGGCAAAAAGGAGTTTGTGGCCGCGTGGGAACGCGTATCAGGTCAGTTCCCGAACCACTTGCCGCTCGTGCAGGCCAAACTGCACCACTTTGATGCCGAGAGCGACCGATCCAAGCAACTGGCTGAGGTTGTCCAAGCTGCCGATGCTGTGCTGGCGTTGATCAGTACCAGCGATCTGGCGCTGTTCTTTGGCACACGCAGTGTTCCTGGTGACCAACCAGCGCTGCAGAAGAAGCAGCAGAAGGAGAAGGAACAAGAGAGAGACACTCTGGTGGATGCTCTGAGTCGCAAGACCCGCGCTCTTGGTGATCAAGACCAATGGGAAGAGTTCCTGACCACGTACGCCTTGCTGCAGCAGTGGGCTGACGTGGAGACGTCCAAGTTCCTCCATGTGTCGCTGCTCCATGACCGTCGTCACAAGGCTCATGGACTTGCGCTTCAGCGACTGCGTAAGGTGCAGGCATTGGAGAAGGCCGAACGTGAGAAGATCATCTCGGACGAGGCTCTGCAGAAGGAGCTTTTGGCCACACTGGAGCAGCTAGAGTGGAATCACTGGACGACTGTGGAACAGAAATGGCACCGACGTCGCAACCCAGGCAGCTACCGACGCTTTTAAGTCCACAAAGTAACATGGAGAGTATGTTTGTGATTAACCTTGTGTTGCGTTTATGTTCCAGGCTTCCAGGGCTTCGCCAACTACGACGTTAAAGTGAACGGATCTGTCGTGACTTCCGTACTCGGAGCTACTTTTCATCTGGTTTGCTCTTGTCAGACAGAGGTTTCTTGTCTGTCTTCTTCACGATCCAAGCCAGAGACATGCTCAGAACCGCCATGAGCGTGGCAACATTGGACAGCGAGCTTCCCAAAACTTGTAGCACAGGCTGTGTGATCTCTGTAGTCTTGGTGCAGCTGTAAGGACCGATCGTTCGGAACGGTTGGCAGATGTTTTCTGCAGTTGGTCTCAAGCAATACGATGCGTTGGTTGTATAGCTGTCGCTCAGCATGTGACTTGGCAAATTCTTGACGAATATATCAATGGAGCTATTGGCGATCACTGTTCCGTCGGCATTGTAGTTGGTTTTGTCAGTTCCACAAAACGGGTCTGTATCAAAAGTATTGGTTTGAGGAACAAGAAAACTCATCCCACTCGTACGAAGATAGGCAACAGAGGCCACTTGGAACTCGGCCGAGTTATCACCGATTTCGATAGACCCCTTGTATGGAGGCCACGACACCATCACTCTGTCAGTTCCTTCATAGATGTAATACGGGGCCGCAATTGAATCGTTAAGAATGAACCCCATCTTGTCCAAGCAATCCGCATATGTCGCAAAGTAGACATTGTTCATGTTGATCTTCCATCCGTTTACGCTGCCGTAGAACATGTAACCAGTGGTTGTACAGTTCACTTTGCCATCTGCACAATTCATTGGCGAGCTCGGAGGATTGCAAATCGAATCGATGATCGCTGTTCTGGCTGAGTTATACCACACGCATTGATAAGGAGTCCCAGTGTAACGACCCAAACTCTTACAGACAAAGCCGTCTTCGGAACCCAGCGGAAGCGGCACAATCACTGTCACGCTCACTGTCTGCACTGTAGTGAGCCCTTGGTACACCAACAACGCAAACGCCAGCGCTGTGAGCGTGTAGATCCCAATAGACGCACATTTCAGCTTGGTCTTGCTGTCAATAATCTGCGGTACATCGGGGGATTCGTAGAACTCGGCGACGAGCGGGACATCGAAGATATTCTTCAGCCAAGCAAATGGTTTCTTGTCAAGGGAGTATTTGGTTGGCGCGGCTGCGGAGGGGGCAGGGGCCGCGGCGCTCGTCGAATCCGTCTTCATCCTGGAGCTGTGTCGTCTTTGTCTGCAGCAAAATCCGAAACTGAGCAGGCTCTGTCAAGTGCTTGCTTCACTTGTTGACTCTTGAGTGGTCGCCCTCTGCCTAATTCGTCCAACCGCCATGAGCACTCTTGGTCGTTTCGAAAAGGTAACGACACCATACCGCCTACTCAAACTCCCTGCCAGTAGATGAGCGCTTGACCTCAATCGTCTGGTGCAAGTCGAATCGCATTATCAAGGATGTCGGTCGTCGTCCTCGCGACTTCGACGTCACGTTCGTGATCAGACCAGGTCCCGGAACGGACGGCACCAATAATAATGAGGTCTCCAAACAGCGTCGTCGTAACTCAGGCAGCTACCAATGCCTGTAAGTCTGCAAAGGAACATGGATAGTGTCTTTGTGATTGACTGTATGCTGAGTATTTGTATTTTAGGCCATGACAACTATAACGTTGAAGTGATCGGATCAGTCGTGACTTCCGTACTCGGAGCTACTTTTTCATCCGGTTTGCTGTTATCTGACAGAGCTTTCTTGTCCGTCTTCTTCACGATCCAAGCCAGAGACATGCTCAGAACCGTCATGAGCGTGGCAGCATTGAATACAGAGCTTTCCAGCACTGTTAGTATAGGCTGTGTGATCTCGATGGTCTTGGTGCAGCTGTAAGGGCCGATCATCTGGAACGGTTGGCAGATATTCTCTGGAGTTGGGGTGGTCGGGCATTCTGCTCCACTCGAAATATGGGTAGTCAGCAAATCTTTGGACAACACCTTCGCCACTAAGTCCACCGAACTTTTGGGAATGATAGTTGCGTCGGCGTTTAAGCTTGAGTTATCAATTCGTCTCCATAAGATTCAACAAAAGGAACGTGACGTATTCCGTCCGAGAACCGGGTCAACGTAAAAGTCAGTGCCACTTTCAACTCCGCTGTATTGCCGCCAATACTGATGGACCCATTGTACGGAGACCAGATCATACAGGCTGCCTTGCCATAGGCATCGTACGTATAACTGGTCGATGACGAGACAGTGACATTCATAATTGATCCCATCTTGCCCAAGCAGTCACCATACGATTCGAAATACACGTTTTTCATACTGACTTTCCATGCGGTGGTGCTGTCAAAAAAACGCGATACCGGCTGCTGGGCATTCCACTTTTCCATTCGGACAATTTACAGGAGGGATCGGAGGATTGCAAACACCATCCTTCGGCCCTTGGGACCACATCATATTGCACGTGTACGGCGTCCCCGTGTATCTGCCCAAGTTCTTGCAAACAAAGCCGTCTTCTAGTCCTGTCGAAACCGAAACGATCACTGTCACAGTCACGCGTTGCACTGCCGTGAGCCCCTGGTACACGAGCAACGGAAATGCGAGAACTGTAAGTAAGTAGGTGACAAGCGAGGCCCATTCGAGCTTTTGCGTGTTCTCGACGATCTGCGGAACCTCAGGAGCTTAAAAGAATTCGGAGAGCAAGGGAACTCGAGGTGATCGTGCCGTATCCTCTAGGAGCCTCAGTTGGAGAAACTGATCAAATTTCAATACATTTGTGTCATTCGCAGTCGGCTCGCATAATTTGCGTTTTACTCAAACTACACGCACTTCATCGTGATTTGCCCGATCATGTCGCTCCTTGGTACGTCTGGCTGGCGGCCGGACAACTTAGTTTTCCGTTCGGCAATGCAAGAACGATTGCAATATGTCTATACTAGTCTATCCAAAGGCACCAATTGCATGAGTACAGCGTTCCAGTGTATCCAGGTTCTTGTTCTATTCCAATTGTATGAGGTAAGATTACCGGTATTTTCATTTTTTACACCGTCGCACCACAAGGAGAGTGCTGAAACAAGAATAATCCCGCCTGAAGACCATTCCAGCCTACTTTCGTTGGTGAGGATCGGTGGCAGATCTGAGGACTCGCAGAAGCAAGAAACCAATTGAACATATATCTTTGACGAAGCTGCCGTACACTGCTTCCCCGTATGAATACTTAGCAGCCTGCAAAGTACGAGCGCCGCGGCTAACTTAGACGTGGCGCTTGTTGAACTCGTCTTGATTCCAAGGCTACGTCGACTTGTTCCACACCAAAATCTGATACTGAACCAGCTCTGATAAGTGTTTGCTTCTTCCGTTGGCTCCAAGGAGGCACAAAGTCGTTTTCCTCCGCCTCTGTTCTGGTTGTTTGCACCCAGTCAAAGCACTTGAAGCCTGTGGCCCAGAGCGTCGTTTGGAGTGCTGTTTGAGACCCAGTTGCTTCTTAAAGGTTAGTTGTCACATTAGGGTAGGATGTTCAAAATGGAATTCCATTAAAGAAGGAAAGTGGCGTTGTTTGATTGGTCAAAATTTAGCTGCCGCTCTTGCTGCCGATCCATTCTCAACTGCCTCAAAATCGGTGCAGTTCGAGCAGCAAGTCACAGCAGTGATGGATACCAACGCATACGAAATGCCCATCAGTACCAGCCCTACACCAGCAAGCTTGTTGTCGAATATCCACGCTGCGACGTCCGCAGACATCACTTCCTTTGCTCCGATGCTGCCATCAGCCCCTTCCAACGGGAGTAAACGCATGAAGCCCAGGCGTACAATGTGGCACAGCGATGGACCAGACTCAACCGTGAGCTCGCTCAGCATCTTGCTGGACTGGCTTACAACAGAGAGAAACTACACTCGCGGGCGTAGTGGGGACAAGCATTCTGGTGAAACCAAGACGGTCATGGCCAGCCAGATTGCCGCATGCATACTTATGGACTGTTGCCTCTCTGTGATTGGCTGATTTATTGACCGGTTCCATCTTGTGGCTGCCAATTGCTGCTAAAAGTGAGGACCACTATTAGTGGTCTTCATTATATGATAACCCATAAGGCTCATGGACTTGCGCATCAGCGCCTCCACCTTGCGCAGTTGCTGGGGAAGACGGAGCGCGAGAAGATCATCTCGGACGGGGCGCTTCAGTGGGAGCTTTGGCTACTTGCAGTGGAGTCTTTGGATGCCTGTGGAGCAGAAATGGCACCGACGGCGCAATCCTATTATGAATCAACAAGCATTTTGGTTTTGTACGTGCTTTTTAAGTCGGAAGCAAGACATTCATAGATGAAATGTGTAGAAAACTGCCATTGACGAACATACATCCTTTACTTGGAAGTCTCAGCTGCATCCTCTGTTGCGATGTCAGCCTTTGGCACCACTCTGTCCACTCCACGTTTGTCTTGGGAGGCTTTCTCATTCATTTTCTGGATGATCCATGCCAGCGCCATGCTCAGAACCGTCATCACCGTGGCAGCATTTGAAACGGAGCTTCCGAGCACCTGCAGGATCGGCTGCGTGATCTGCGTGGTCTTGGTACACCTGTACGGTCCAAGCGATACGAACGGCGCGCAGTAGTTCTCCGGAGTCGGTGTGTTGCCAGACGGGCACGTGTACTGGCCGCTGAGGAAATTCCTGGGCAGGTTCTTGATAAAGATGTCGACAGAGCTGTTGGGGATGATGCTTCCGTTGGCGTAGTAGTTGGTCATATCACTCCCACAGAATGCCTGTCCATCACGCCGCTGAACAAACGGGTTTGCGTAGTAGTAGAGTTCGAAGCTGCTGGCCATCTGGAACACAGCCGAACTGTCGCCGATGCTGATGGATCCGTTGTAGGGACGATAGTTCAGCAGGATGTTTTGACTCGCATCCACCGAGGAGTAGTATTCGGCCATGGAATCGGCCACAATGGATGCCATTTGGCTCATGCAATCAGCATGCGACGCAAAGTACACGTTGGTCATGGTAACGGACACGGACGGGCTGAAGTGGAATTCGAGATCGGCACCTGTGCAACCCACGACTCCACTGGGACAGTTCACGGGTGGGCTTGGAGGATTGCAAATGCTCGCTGCCGCTTGTGTGGGAACGCCTACGGCATTACAGCCTAGTATTTGGCCAGAGTATCTGCCCAAGCTCTTGCAGACAAAGCCGTCCTCCAATCCAGTTGCGATGGGAACGATCACAGTCACGCTCACTTCCTGCACCGTCGTGAGTCCCTGGTACACGAGCAACGCAAATGCTATTGCTGTGACCACGTAGATCCCAGCAGAGGTGCATTCCAGCTTGGTGGTACTGTCGGCAATAGGCGGGAGCTCTGGCGATGTATAGAACTGGGACACGAGAGGCACTTTAAAGCATCGCTCGGCAGGCTTCTGCTCGCTTGTCTTCTTGTCTGCAGCGGCCACAGCACGCTTCTTCATGATCTGAACAACGCGCCTGTTCCCCAGCAGTGAGATATCTGAAATAACCCGATCGGTTGGCTGCTGCTGCGTCCCGTCGCGTTCGATTGAAACGACCCAACCGACTGCCCAGAAGGTGGCGGAAGTTGCGTTGGGTTTCTACCAGAAGCCACGCTCGTTCCGAATCGTCAGTCTAAACAAGGAATCCGACGTGCTTCCATTCGTCAGAGCTGCTTCATCCGAAGAAATTCCATTCTTCTATTCCCACTTTTTCGCGATCAATGCCAACTCGATGCTCACAAGAGTCATTATTGAGGCAGCATCAGCTACTGGACCTCCGCAGCATTGGCTGAGTGATTTATAGCGTTCTTGTGCATCAAGCAGTACGGAGTCCCGTTCCGTCCGTACCGCTTGCTGCACAGGGACGCTGGGAAATATACGCGTTGGATACTGAGCGCGTGAGCGCACGCGCACTTGCAACAACGATTCCGTTGATCTGTGTGGTCTTTGTCCAGCCACAAAGACCGATCGTTTGAAGCTGCTGACAAATATTCTCTGTGGTTCCAAAGGGACAATGATGATTGCCAGGTTACCCGTACTTTCCTGTTGGTGTATTGGCGTGGGCCACGCATCCAGATTCACCCCCTGTTGTCTGCAAGATGCCAGATATCTAAGTTGGGATCTTCTCTTCGTCTCTCTCACCTCGTTTCTTCAAGGCAGAATGTGTATTACCCAAATGTGCAAGCCTATGCCTGGCCGATTGTGGCCACTATTTAGGCATTATCTCAGTCTTTGCAGCTACTTCGTCGACTGCGCTTCGCTTGGAGGAGATCTTCTGGTCCCATTGCTTCACGAGCCAGGCGATCGCCATACCCACAACCGTCATAATCGTCGCGGCGTTCGAGACCGAGCTTCCCAACACCTGCAGCACTGGCTCAGTAATCACTGTGGTCTTGGTGCAGGAGTACGGACCCAAGCTTTGAAATGGCTGGCAAACATTCTCTGGAATTGGAGTCAGACAACCTGCTCCGCCCGTCAATTTGTCACTCAGCAACGTGGTCGACAGACCCTTAAGGAATTGGTCGACGGAGCTGTCGGTGATTACAGTTCCATCGGAGTTGTAGTTGGTGCCGTCACTTCCACAGAAAGGACTGTTATAAGTATTCACAACTGGGAAATATAGGTTTGGTGACATGCCTACAGGTCCCGCTCCCATATCCAAGCTCACTTGAAGCTCGGCCGTGCTATCACCGATACTGATGGGCCCACTGTATGGTGGCCACTTCATAACCGAATTGTAATTGTATGGAATCGGTGAGGCAATGGTTGACTTCAAAATCGATCCGATCTTGTCCACGCAGTCGCCATACGATTCGAAGTAGACATTCTTCATTAGGACGTTCCATTCAATTCCAGTAGCCACAGTGAGCCCGGCGGTCGAGCAGCCATTGGGACAATTCACGGCTGGCTTTGGAGGATTGCACACGACATCAACGGTTTTGTTGGCGTCAGTAAAGATGCACATATACGGTTGCCCCGAGTATTTCCCTAAGCTCTTGCACACGAAGCCATCATCCAATCCTGTGGTGGCAGGCACAATCACCGTCACACTAACTTCTTGCGTCGTCGTGAGTCCTTGGTAAACCAGCAGCGCGAATGCCGCCGCCGTGAGTAGATAGACTCCAACAGAAGTCCATTTCAGCTTGGTTTTGCTTGCGATGATCGGCGGGAGCTCTGGAGACTCGTAAAACTGAGCGATGAGCGGGACCTCACAGATTTGTGGCCTCACTTTGGAGGCCATGGTGCTCGTCCTCTGGCCTTCGGAACTTGTCTTCATCGCTGTTGTTGCGTCGATAGCACTCAATCCGAAATGAACGTTGGTGCTTCAGCTCTTCGCTCAGCAGACTTCTTTATTTATTGCTAAAAACGCATATCTGAGCTGGAAATAGTGCGGGTTTGTTTATTAAAAGCCCAGGTTAATAATTAATACCTGTTATCCTACTACAACTCACCTGTTGCTCCTTTCTCCGGCGCTGGATAGCTGTTACGGACACTGGTTTCCTGTTGAAAGTCAACATGAAATCAGCACTGACTTCATGTTGCCCATGAAAACAAGTCGTAGTATTTTTATAATTATTATGAGTCCATTTGAACTGCCTCACTTCTTGGGATGATGCCTTGAAGGCATCCTAGAGTATACAATCACATATACGAAGTGTGTAGATCGTGTCCATATATTTACTTTCCTCTGGTGTAGTGATGGTATCAACTTACAGTGTGTCAAAGATTGTGAGCTCTGTGACTGAATGCTGGGTAGTTGAAGTGATGTAGTCAGATCTGATAATAATTCGAAAAGCTGACAAATAAAATCGCATCTATTTTGAATATAAGGATAAGACGCAAGGAAACAAACTCTGAGCATGATTTGCCTCTAAAGAAAAAGCCACAGCGAGGTATAAGCCAACCGCGCAGAGTAAGACTTCTCTACCTCACTCTTTCAACCGCCAAGCACAACACAAGACATCGTCA
>JAADVF010000343.1:0-29338 GCA_023334555.1 Elongisporangium undulatum
GGCCCGCGAGAACGAGCCCGTCATGACGTGGGACGCCGCCAAGCTCCAGCGCTAATTGCTGTTGCTGCTGCTGAGCAAACTCTAACAAGGAACAGCAGTGCTAAAGAAACAGAGTCTCTTGCAGATACAACCGCATTGTAACTAGCTACCATTGGGCTTCTCTGGCTGATCAGCGCCGCATCCAGTAATGGTGGCTGTAGAACTTGGGCTTCCGTAGCTCTTCCATGGCGTGGATCGTACAGCAATAGCAGCACACGGCGCCCAGTTTGTGGATGATCGAGAGCGCGACGTATTCATCCGCATCCCAAATGTCCAGAAGCTCAGTTTTGGACTCCAGTTGATGCTAATACCACCACAACAAACAGCAGCAAAGTCACAAAGTGTATAGCATTTGCGATGGCGTGGATCTCAAACCACTGACCGAGCGCACGGTGCCCAAGATAATCGTGAGCAGAATGTAGGCCGGCTGCATCCAGAGCACAATGCGGAAGCGTCTGTAGAGCAGACCGAAGAGTCCGCTGCGGAAGAGAAAGGTTGCGCCCAGCAGAGCAAACACGTGCACCAGCACAAAGATTTGTAGCAGCACCTGCACGCTAATTGCATGGGCCAAGCGTCAATTACGAATGGAGGGAAGCTCTCGTGATTTGTTGCAACGCACATGGTGATGATGCTGACGTTGGAAGACGCCTTATCACCCACAAAGTCCCCGTATTCGGTCGTGGCATTGAACACGATGTCGATCAGGCACAGGCACGCGATGGAGGCGCAAGTGTAGCCGAACAGCGGGTTCTGCTGCTTCTCGTCCTGCATGACAACGGACGTCCTTTCGAGAGCTGCCCAATCAAACGTTCGTTTGAGCAAATCTTACGCCAGTTGGTTATTTACGATTTAAAAAAAAAAGAAAAATACGCATTCCCGCCATTTTTTGACAGGCGAATGTGATTGGGTGTTTGGGTTTTTGCGTCCTCTCGCCCATCTCCTCCGTCCAGCAGCAGCAGCAGTTGACAGGTCGAGTATTCGGTCATGGGGATCTCGGGCCTGCTTCCGGTGCTCAAGAGCATCACGGAGACCAAGGAGCTGAGCGCCTACAGAGGCCAGACGCTCGCTATTGACGGCTACTGCTGGTGTGTGGGTCCATTTGCTGGTATTGTAGCGAATAGAGCGACTCATTGCATGCTCTCTCAGGCTGCACCGGGGCATTTACAGCTGCAGCCAGGAGATTTGCTTGGGCCAGGAGACAGACAAGTACGTGCATTGCTCTGTGCTGTGTAGCGCTAGACTCTTGATGTATCCAGAGCTCACGGTCTCATCTTGTTCCTGCAGGTACATCACGTACTTTATGGACCGCGTTCAGGCTCTGATCCAGAACGGCATCACGCCATACGTGGTCTTCGATGGCGGCCCGCTACCGATGAAGAAAGGAACCGAAGAAGAGCGTCGTGCGTACGTAGCCAGCCTTGGTGTGCTCTACCCGTTGCTGTCCATTTGGCTAAAGGGTATCCCCAATTGTAGAGCACGCGCCAAGAACCGCGAGTTGGGCGTCAAGTGTTTCAAGCAGCGCAACTACACGGAAGCTCGCAAGTACTTTACCCGCGCTGCGGACGTGTCTCCATACATGGCGCACCGTGTCATCCAAGTAAGCGAGTCGCGTGGGCTTGCTCTGCGATCTCAAAGCCAAGTTCTCACTCCTTCTATCTCCATGTGTGAACCACAGAGACTCAAAAGGATGAATGTGCAGTATGTCGTGGCCCCGTACGAAGCCGACGCCCAGCTGACGTATCTTATCCAGCATGGCCTCGCCGACGGCGTGATCACGGAAGACTCGGACTGCCTGCCCTTTGGCTGCCACACTGTGCTGTTCAAGCTTGACCGTGATGGTGTGGCACAGGAGATCCAGACGGCTAACCTCAAGATCAACAAGGGATTGAGCTTCCACATGTTCACGGACCAAATGGTAATCAGCTTGCCTTGAGCTCGGGTCGTTGCCTTGGAAGCGCTGGTGTTCTGATCCTTCTGGTGACGTAGTTTCTGGAAATGTGCATCTTCTCTGGGTGCGATTACCTCCCCAGCCTCGCTGGGTTCGGTCTCAAGAAGGCCTACACAGCCATGAAGCAGCATGGATCGTTCATCAAAGTACGAAGTCCGGGCTTTGGAGTATCTAGAGTGCCGTGTCGTCTACTCACAAGTGACCTGTGTAGATCATTCGAGCGCTGCGTCTAGAAGGCAAAGTCCGCATCCCGACCACGTACGAAGATGACTTTGAGCGAGCGCTGCTAACGTTCCGCCACCAGACGGTGTATGATCCCAGGTCCCAGCAGCTTGTTCCGCTCACGCCCATTCCAGATGAGTTGCAGACGAAGTTCGCATCAATGGACTTTGTCGGACCCATGCTGGCAAACGACGAAGCTGTTGCAATCGCTGAGGGAAATATGGACCCGATCACGTCAGTTCGATTCTCCGCACCAGTTGAGCAGCAACAGAACCCCCCGAGAATGACGGCAGCCTCGTTCATCCAGAGACGACCGACGCCAGCAGCAGCGACGAAGGCGGCACCTGTCACGCAAAAGAAGACGGAACCCGCAGCAGCCTTGAACAACTTCCGTCATCTTCCGTCCTCGTTCATGCGGAAGTCGACGCCACTGCCGGCCTTTGCGCCTCCGCCTCCGGTCAGAGCAGCGCGAACGATCCCGAGTCCGACCAAACGCATCAGCCGATTCTTCGCTTCGTCCGTAAAGCAATGCTCGCAGTCCGAGACTGACGATTCGTCGTTGCCCGCGTCCAGTTTCGAGAGCCAAGAAGCGGATGTACCTGGCGAAGTGTCGTTTTCGCCGCTGGAGGATGCGGTCAAGCACAAGCAACGTGGAGAGAAAGAACACCACGCGCCAAGAAGCAAACCCATTCAAGATAATGCCTTTGCCCGAATGATGCGCGCCGGTTCCCTGCTGCAAAAGCAGTCGTTGAAGCGCAAGGCGATCGGAGGCAGTACTTTCCACGGCCGCAAGGCTCAGATGGTCAGCAAATCCCCATTGGAGCTCATTCAGCAGCACGCATACAAGCCAGAACACCCCAATGTGGACCATTGTTCCACTGATACCAACAAGTCGACCGAGTCGCCTGAGGTGGAAGAACCTGAGGCAGAGACCTGCTCAAGTAACCAAGACCAAGAAAAGCCAGAGTCGATAGCGCAGCCAGTCAAACTGCCGTTGCAGATGGCGACTCGCTCATCGACGCGATCGTCCATCACATCGCTGGATCGCTTTCGGTTCAACAAATAGTAGAAATTCAGTAGTGTAGCCCATTTCAATAGCTTACCACACTTTAATCGTCATACCTCCTGTGTCCCAACTTTATTCAAGAGGCGAAGGATAACGACACGACACAACCAACAGTATCGTGATGCTCAGTTCGTTATCATAAATCCATTAGGTGATTACATTGCCACGATTTCTAATTTGCAGAGCGGACAGCTATTGTTTTCTCGTATCCACCCCGTCACGCATTCTGGAGCCATTATCATAAAACAAGTTCAATCCTCTAGCAGCAATAGAGAGTCAAGGGATATAGAGACAGGCTCTCACCTTCGTGGAAAATGTGTGCACAGGGGAGAGTCAACGCCTGATCGTTCTCCACAAACTTGTACTGGCAGACGATGCATCTGTAGCACACAACAACGACCATTAGCCTCAACAATGGTAGACTACACAACCTGCAGGGTAACGTACGATAGATCCGAGTGGCCAGTTCCAGTCCACCGATGGGTTGGCAGACTGGACAACACTTGCACTGCGACTTGGCGCCAGCGCTCCTTCTTGACGTCTCCGACCTGCTCGCCCAACTGCAGCAGCTCTTCGTAGGTCATGTTATCAGGGTCGATGGAGCGGTTCTGGAGTGCAATCGCAGACGCGCGCTCCTCCTGGGACCGAGATCGGGAGGCCTGCTGAGCATCATGGGACGCGCGAAGTCGAGCTTCGTACTCTTCATACGCAGCAATGTTCTACAAATGAACCTGTCGTCAGCTCTAAAGCAATGGCTCTGCAGAAGTAACCACATTACAAACCTCTTGCTGCTGTAAATAATGGGCCAACGCAAGAGACGCTGCCTCATCCGAGTCCGTCTGGTTGGGAGACAGCGCTCGAGATGCCGACCGAGAGGTCCCCAATGTGGACTCAGGGGATGATGTGGCAGAGTGTCTGTGACGATGGCCACGCGATCGCTCGGTTCTCAAGCGGCCAGAGGTCAACGGAGATGACGGCGGAGGTGATGATCGGTGTCGGTCTGTATCCAAGCGATTGTAGTATTCATGCTCCCGAGCTCTTCGATCGGATACATAAGATAGACCGAGTCGAGGCCGAGGTCGGTGAGATGATGAGCTGGCTTGGTTGCCTGCGCTTGAGCTGCGCGAGATGCCATCGATCGATGGGCGGGGATCTCCGCTGCTTCCACGGTCCGAGTCGACTGCCAGCTGCCCAGTGCTGCTGCTGGTCCGCAGGAACGAATCCTCTTGCTCAGAGGAAGTCGAGTGGGGGCTCTCGGCGCAAATGTCGTCTCCCAGGCGACGCGTGGGCGTCCACTCCGAGTTCTGCATGCTGGAGCTTGGGACTGGCGACGTGCTCCAACTGGGCTGCACCGCATTGCGAGCAGTTGAGGTTGGACTCGTGAGGTCGATCACACTCGCCTACATGAGCAGACAGACAGCGATCCCACTCTGTCAGCATCAATTGCAACACCCCAATGGACGGAGCCGAAGCGTCGTGCGCACCAGATCGCCGCGTGCTGGACTGGAGTGGTTGCTTAAGGACGCCGTTGCAGACGACGACGAGCTACTTCTAGCACCAATATCAGCGCTAGAGAACTATAGACAACAGCAGCGCAAACAAAACAGCGATTTGGCATCAGATTGGCAGCAGAATATTGGCAGCACATTCGGTTCCCATACCACGGCTTGGCTGCTGGCCTGCAGCGCCATCATGCGTGCATGAGCCTGCTCCAAGCGGATATAACGGCGCTTGAGCCGCGCATACTTCTTCTCCAGCTGATCGCGTCGGGACCGTTCCTGCTCGTACGCCGCCTCCAGTGCGTGCAGCAGCCGCGCGTCGTCCACCGCCGCCATTTGCCAGGAGCTGCTGGGAAAATAATGCCCCACCCCACTCCCGCCAAAACCCCATTGGGCAAACCCAGATACCGGTATCTACCGTCTATCCCGCTGGCGATACCGGTACATTCCATTCAATCGAGAACAAGGATCCCCTGTGATGCTGGACCTGGCGGACGAGCGGCTGCATGGGCTGGCGCTGTATGTGGCGGCCTGGAGCTTCGTGTGGACGCTCTGCCTCAACGCTGTACCCGCCGGTGCCAGCGGCCGGAACCACATTATCGCGCTGAATGCGGCGCACGGACTGGTGTGCACGGTCACAGCCAGCCTGACGATCTACTACGCGCTGGACACGACCAACTCGGTCGCGGTCTCGATCGCGTACTTCCTCGTGGACCTGGCGGCCATGATCAAGGCCGACGGACTGCGCAAGCTGCATCTCGTGAACAACACGCGGCGCATGGACTACGCGCACCACGTGATCGGCATCTTCTGGGGCACGATCTTCTTCGCGCGCGAGGCCACGGTCTGCGCCGCGTCGATGGGCAACCCGTACGTGTACATCCAGACGAACGAGGTGAGTACGCTGTTCTACAACTGGTTCCGCTTCAGCAACTCCACGCTGGCCGGCGCGCTCTTCGCGACCACATTCTTCGGCTCGCGCATAGTGGTCAACACGGCCAACTTCATCCCGCGGATGCTCCAGGAGTGCGACACGTGGTATCTTTATGCGTGCATGCCGTACTTTGCGCTGCAGTACATGTGGTTCGCCATGATCGTGAAGAAGATGACGCGCCGAAGTGCTTCGCCCAAGCAGCCGGACAAGGCCACCGAGGGGGCGGAGCTCAAGAAGCAGCGCTAGAGACAGCGGCACTATCCAGCCCTGGCTGGCTGGCGTCAGTCATTGGGCATGGGTCCATCAAGAGCCCGTCGATAATAGAATCCGATCTCCATGCACTGCGCAGAGAACATTCCGTGGACATGGCGACCTTCCAGCCGAACGTGCGGCCCCCAACTGGAACGCAGCCAGTCGTTCCCTGGGTTTACGGCCCTACTCGCAAAAAACACTGAATCGCGGAAA
The DNA here is from genome assembly GCA_023334555.1 of Elongisporangium undulatum. NCBI lineage: Eukaryota > Oomycota > Peronosporomycetes > Pythiales > Pythiaceae > Elongisporangium > Elongisporangium undulatum. The sequence continues at coordinate 6,174 of JAADVF010000343.1, forward strand.
CAGTCGTGGCAGCGCGAATGAAACGAGACAGTCCGTATCACCAGGTTCAACAGATGCACTTTAAGGTCGGACCGTCATGTGGATGGGTGCGGTTTCTGTGGCGTGGGCCACCTTATTCCGGACGTTGAGCCATTGAAACGGTGTGTGAAAAAACGAGCAACTCGGGGCGCAGAACAAGAAAAACGAACCCGTAGATGCAGCGTCTGGACCGGTACGTGAGGCCGCCGTCCTTCTCGGCTAATTATACGAGCGCCAATGCGGGCCCGCAGGCTAAGACGCAGCGGCTGCAGGGCCCAAGGGGTGCGTGCGACAGTGCGCGTGCTGCTTGCTGGCTCTGCGCGCTTGGACTGCTCGCTGCATAGCTGCTGGACGGCGAGAGAATGGCTCGAGATCTCACGCTTCTGCGCGTGGCCTGTAGGTTCGTGGAACGGTGCGATGCACCAGCTTCATCGCCCTTTGGTGGCAGCAGCCGCGATGAGCTGAGTCGTGCACGGCCGGCGCTGCAGGATGCGGCGCGGATACCGCAATTGTACACGTCCAGCGTGGCTAGCGGAGGCGAGACCCGACCGCCAGCGGATAGTATGCTGGGCCTGCAGACCCTGGCAGCGCATGCAGACAAACAGCCGCCGATCATGGAGCGCGTGCATCTTATGCAGCGCCTGGCTGGACCGATGGCGCGAAATCCGGAAGGCGTGCCGCTCATCCCAGCGTGTGTGGCGCCAGTGCCGTTCGTTTGTTACCTCGGCAAGAAGAACAAGCGCGGGGAGCCTCGATTCGCGCAGCTTGTAGGTTCTCCGACGTCCGTGTGGGAGGAAGACAGCGCTGGAAACCCCGCGAGTCCCCTGATGACGACGACACCTTCCTCCCACTCGCGCCCTGGCCCTACGGCTACCCTTATGTCCTGGCGGGCGCCGATGCTTCATCCCGTGGAAGCCAAGCCCTGCACCGTCACATTGGCCCCGTTGGAGCAGCGAACGTGAGTATCTTGGTGCTCAGTGCCTGCACACAGCATGTCTCTAACCTAGCTATCTCTTTGCAGTCCACTCCCTCGCGCGCCCACGATGCTGCCCGTGGCAGGCAACGCTGCCAAACGACCGATGCTCGTGCGCCGTATGTCGGTCTCCAACTGGCGACAGCAGACCACGCCACTGGAGCGCAGCAAGACACGTGGGCGTATCCAGAAGGGCCTGGACGACCAGTGCCAAGGCGACTACGAGATGCTGCTGCGCGTGATCTCGGCCCTGGACGAGGAGCTGCTGCATATCCGCACCAACTCCAAGGACCACTACGCCCAGCAGACCCACGCTCTCCGTGACCAGATCGAGCGCGCGTCGCTGAACCGCTAGAGAAGCATATCCGGAAGATCTTCCCCTCTGTTACTGTCATTCTCCTATGTGTAGATGCCTCTCAAACTAATGAACTTTCAATATAAACGCGTATACTAAATCTGGAATGCGGCTCATCGGCCGATTGATTCGGATCGGGTCGGATGGGATCCATTCACGTGATCGCACGCGAACGAAACCGCAGCGACGCTTCCCATCGCATTCATTTGGGAAAGCATGGCGGCCATGCAGCTGCAGGATATCCGCGCCATGGGCGAGGCGTTCACGCGAGCTAGAGAGTTGTGCCAGGAAGAAGCCCAGCTGGACAAGGGGCTGGAGCTCTACCAGTCCACTCTGCAGACGCTCCGCCAGTTTGTGCGTCGTATTCATCGTATGGCCGAGCGCCAACCGTGGCTTCAGGTGCTAATGAGATGATGGCACCGGTGCTCTGCTCCGGGAACTGTGTAAACTCAAGATCCCGGTGCTGTGTGTAGATGCAAATCGAGCTAGAGAACGAATTGAACGTCCTAACGGACTACGCGGAGCTGATCCAGGCATTCAAGATTCCGCCGGGCATGGCGCATCGGCAGCAGCAGCAGTATCAGCAGTCACCAGGACCAAATCGTGTGCGTACTCCAGGCTCCGATGACCGACCACCGAGTGCTCCTCGGTGGGAAGTGTGTGCACCCCAGGACGCTCGTGGTCGTGGCCCTCAGACTGAGGATCCAGCTCGCGATCCTGACGTGTGGGCTCCACCGTCACCGGATCGTGGTCGTGGAGGTGGTGCCATGGTCGGTGCACGAGCTCCTCCGCCGTGGGCTGCCGCCGGTGCCGACAAGAACAACCAGCGGTACGAATCACAGGCTCTTCTTGAGTGTTTAATGCTCAGTGCTCTATCGAATATCCACCGTTGAATGGTTTGTTACACCGTAGTCGAGTGATCAAACCCGGTGCTAAGCCCAGTGCTGGAGTCCCACAGACCGGTGCCGCCCGAGCAGCTGATCGACCATCTGGACGCCGTACGCCCAGCGAGGACCAGCAACGGCGTCAAGCTCCTCGTCCTTCCAACGACCAAAGGCGAGCTGGTGGTGGTCCGTCTTCTGCCGCCAGCGGAGTTCCAGGTAACAAGAGCAAAGACGGAGGCCTCAAGGCCGCGCGAAAGGAGAACGAGAAGGCCCGCGGAGCTCCGGAAGATCCCAACAAGAAAAAGAAATACGTGGATCTGGCGCGAGAAGAAGGCTGGGCCGACATCGAGCTCATCGAGATGATCGAGCGCGACATCGTGGACACCGCGCCGAAGATCTCGTTCGAGCAGATCGCCGGGCTAGAGCACACCAAGCAGCTACTCCAGGAGGCCGTGATGCTGCCGCAGATCGTGCCGCACTTGTTCAAGGACGGACGACTCAAGCCCTGCAATGGCGTGCTCATGTTTGGACCACCAGGCACGGGCAAAACGCTGCTGGCCAAGGCCGTGGCCAATGTGTGCCAGACCACGTTCTTCAACGTCTCGGCCTCGACGCTCGCGTCCAAGTACCGAGGCGAATCCGAGAAAATGGTGCGCATTCTGTTCGACATGGCGCGGTACTACGCGCCGTCGATCATCTTCATGGACGAGATCGACGCGATCGCGGGCGCTCGTGGCGGCGCCCAGGAGCACGAGTCCAGTCGACGGTATGCTGCACTATAGATCTCTAACCAGCATTTGCCGGGCTTACGTAGTGTGCGGCTCTTGTGTGTGCGTAGTGTGAAGACGGAACTGCTCGTGCAGATCAACGGAGTCTCGTCTGGAGATCCAGCCGATCCAAACAACCGTGTCATGGTACTCGCGGCCACGAACCTGCCCTGGGAACTGGACGAAGCCATGCGACGCCGTCTCACCAAGCGCGTCTGTACGTGACTGGTGCTTGGTCTTGGTGGCTGCCTGCCTTCTAACTTGCTGCTGTAGATATCCCGCTGCCGGAAGCCGTGGGCCGTCGCCAGCTGTTCCAGATCAATCTGGAGCGCGTGGATGTAGCTCCAGACGTGGACTTTGACGTGCTGGTGGCCGAGACGGAAGGCTACAGCGGTGACGACATCTGCGGGCTGTGCGAGACGGCCAAGATGATGCCTGTAAAACGACTGTACACGCCCGAGCTGCTCAAGGAGCTCCAGCGCAAGCGGCAGGACGGCGCCACGGACGAGGAGGTGCAGACGTACGAGAAGGCCGCGCTGGAGATCACCTGGGTGAGTGCGAGGCCATGGAAGTACCAGGACACTCGCTGGCTGGCTGACTGGATGGATGGATGTGCGCAGGCTGATTTCCAGACCGCCATGGAGAATGTGTGCAAGTCCGTGGGCCAGGATCAGCTGGAGCGGTTTGTCAAGTGGGAGCAGGAGTTCGGGTCCAAGTAAAAGCAGTTGAATGCATTAGAAAGCGTGTGGTTGTGGTAGTCGTTCCTAGAGCTTGCGCTTGAGCAGGCCCGAGAGAAAGTCGAACGAGTTGCCGTCCGGGTACAGCTCGAGCGCTTCGCCATCGGCGTCTGCGAGCAGGCAGCCCGTGTCCGTGAGCCCCTTGATCACCGCGGCCGTCTTGGGCGCGTCCTCGCCGGTGCCGCTCGCGACCTGCACTGTCTGGTTCGTGTGCAGCCAACGCTCCAGGTAGGCGGCCTTGAAGGGCGCGAAGCCCTGGGTCTGGAACACCTGCTCCATAGGCTCGAAGGCGTTGCAGAACGCCGCCAGGAACTCCTCCCTGCCGCACAAGCGCCGCATGAGAACCTCCGCAGCACAGAAAGACAGACATGCAGGCAGCCACTTACTTGGTCACGGTGCAGGGCTTCTGCTCCGTACTGAGCACGTCCTGGAGGCAGATCGTGGGCGACCGGTTCGAGATGTTGATGCCGATGCCGGTCGTGACGTTGAACGTGCCGTCCTTGTACTCGGACTGGCACAGGATGCCGCCGATCTTGACCGTGTCCACGTAGATGTCGTTGGGCCACTTGATGCGCACGGGGCTGGCACCGGCGCCCTGCACGGCCTCCACGGCCTGCACGATGGCTAGCGACACGAGGTACTGCACGAACGGCAGCGTGTTGCCGTCCGTGAAGACGCTCTTGAAAGAGAACGTGAGGCAGCCCTCGGGGCTCACCCACGTGTTGGCGCCGCGGCCCTTGCCCTGCAGCTGGTGCGTCGTGTAGCAGACCACGCCCGCGGGCGCATTGGGCCGCAACGTCTCGTGCAGCAGCGTCTGCGTGGACGGTAGCGCCTCGCTGAAGAGCAGCAGCCCGCCCAGCACGTCTGTGCGCAGCAGACTGAACAGCTTCTTGGGTGTGGCGTCCGCGTCGCTGCTGCTGGTGGCGTCGCCCTCGAGCGTCTTGACGCTAAGCGAAGGGCTCAGAGCGCTCACCCAGGCCTGGAAGTGGCGCACGTGGCGCTCCGAACGCGCGTAGCCGCGCACTTCCTCGATCACCTGCTTGGTCGCCATTCTTGGATCGGTCGGTCGATCGGTCACAAAAGCGAATAGCGGCCAGGAAGCGACGGCAAGATGTCACTAAGTTGTCTCTACTGTCTGTGTATATAGCAGCCTTAGGTAGGACCTAACACGAGTTGTCTGCCGTCCTAATCGAAGCGCATGAAGTGCGTGGAGGACGGGTCGAGGTACTTGATGTCGAGCGAGAAGCCCTTGCCCATGGTCGAGCTCAGGTGCGCGGCGTTCATGTACTTGCCCTTGGCGCCTTCGGGCTTGGCATCCGAGAGCGCCACCATGAAGGCGCGCACGTTCTCCAGCAGCTTCTCCTCCGAGAAGCTCGTCTTGCCGATGCCGGCGTGGATGATGCCCTTCTTCTCGGCGCGGAACTCGACCTGGCCGCCCTGCGCGGCCGCGATGGCGTCCGCCACGTCCAGCGTGACCGTGCCCAGCTTCGGGTTGGGCATCAGACCGCGGGGACCAAGGATCTGCCATCCACATACAAGCAGCAACGTAAGCTCCAGATGCATTAGACACAAGTGACTGAAAGGCAGCAACGTACGCGGGCCACGCGACCGACGAGCGGCATGACGTCCGGCGTCGCGATGCAGCGGTCAAACTCCAGCTTGCCGCTCTGCACGAGCTCCACGAGGTCTTCAGCACCCACGATCGTGGCGCCAGCGGCCTTGGCCTCCTCTGTATGAATGCAAGCAGAATGGTCAGATGGGCTGACCTAATGATCGACGGTAAAGCAGCCCAAGCTAGAGCATACCTGCTTTAGCGCCACGCGCGAACACGGCGACGCGCACCGTCTTGCCCGTGCCGTGCGGCAGCGTGACGACTCCGCGCACGCTCTGGTTCGGCTTGCGAGGGTCCACGCCAAGCTGCACAGCAATGTCGACCGTCTAAATGCACCACGTTGAGCATGTGAGCCATCCCATTCCGTAATGCTGGCAGAAGCCTAGCGGCAGCTCAAGCCTACCTCGTCGAACTTGCGGTTGGACAGGCTCTTGCACTCGGCAATGGCGGACTTGATGTCCAGTTGGGGCTGCATACACAAAGGCACCGGTCAGTCTGCACCAAGGACATGAATGCGGCTGCACAATGTCGAACCTTGGGCAGGCCGGACGAGCGCGGCTTGAGGCCGAGCGCCGTGGGCGAGCGCTTGGGCTGGGCGGGTGTCTTGGCCTCGGTCACGGCCTCAGTGGCCTCGAGCGTGGAGGCCGCACGCAGGAAGCAGCGCGGCGCGGCGCGCGAGACCTGTCGCTGGGAGAGCAGCATCATCATGTCCACGCGAATTGACTGGATCTGCCCTTGGTGGCCGCCATGGGCCTCCCACGAGGGACCACTCCGTCCCTTGTTTAGACCGTGTCCTTGATATGGTCCCTCGAATCCCTAACTACGAAGGCGTTTGGTATCGGGTTTGTGAGGGGCCACGGTATGTGATTCCTCGCTCTCTGCCCTGGTGATGCGTGTCAACAAGCCCAAGAGCTACATCCAGTTCGGACCGATGCTTCGATCTCTCTTCGTGCTGTTGGCCTGCGCAGCCGCACTGGTGCTGGAGCCTGCGGAGGCGCAAACATGCAGCAGCTTGAACGGTCCGTTTTGCTCTGGAGTATCCGCGGATTTCGCTCTGCCGCCGGCCCATGCGTCGCTGAATCTCGATCGCCCCGAAGAGGTAGGGATGGAATCAAGAGCGTCAAGGCTGACTGATTGACTGACTGGCTGTACGACGCTAATTTAATTGGGCAGGAGATGCAGAGGGAAGAGCTGGAAAAGCGCGTTAAGATCGAGAAGATCCTCAAGCAATTCGAGATCGAAGCTGCGCGCGACCGCGACCAGACGCAGCACGACCAAATCGTAGAAGAACTGGAGCTGCTGCTGGACCAAACGGCGGCCCTGCTGAGCGCGTCCGAGCTGCAAAAGCAACAAGAGGAGAGCCCGATCGCAGGGTCCTTTGCGTTCAGCAATGACAATGGTGCGTTCGAGCTGCTGGAGAAGATGAACGGCGATGAGCTCAAGGACTTCTTCGAGCTGGCGCTGGATGAAGTGCTCGATTCCTACGACGTGACGCTGGACGAGATGTCGCCCGAGATCGCGCAGGGCATCCACCTCACTACCAAGCAGATGAAGGCGCTCAAGGAGGTCACGGGCTATCGCTTCACGCTGCTGAACGCCTCGGCGCGCGCCAACATCCGCAGCAAGTACGCCAACCACCGTATCGTGGTCATCCAGCAGGCCTTTGAAGAGCTCGTGGTCGCGCGCACGACGCAGGAGCGGCAGATGGCGCTCGAGGTCTCGATCTTCCTCTTCCAACTGGCCCACGAGTTCACCGAGAAGCAGCAGCCGGCCGTAGCGTCCGAGGCCTCCAGCGTCTCAGCCTAATGTAGTCAATGAATTGAATGAATGTGTGAATCAGATTTGGAATCAGATCCCCATATCTCCATCCGCTTTGGGACGCTCAATGGCCGGTCGAGGAGCAGGAGGCGGCGGAGGACGCGGCGGCGCGGGCAAATTCCAGCCGTCGGAGGGCGACTGGCCGTGCCCCAATCCAGGGTGCGTGTAGCAGAGATGCGGCTGCGGCGTGGCCCATCCACTCGCGATAGCGCTGTCACTGATAAACGCGATGTCTGTAGCTGCTCGAATGTGAACTTTGCGCGTCGAAGCGAATGCAATCGCTGCCAGACACCGCGTCCCGAGGGGCTGGGAGGGCCGACCTCAGCCCAGAAGGCGGACTTCCGAGGCCCGCCTGGACTGTTCCAGTCCACCGACTGGACGTGCAACACGTAGAGTGCTGAGCTGTCAAGCCCGCCCGACCGGCTTGTGTGCTCATCGGTGTGTCTGCGTAGCTGCGGGAACGTGAACTGGGAGCGCCGAAACGAGTGTAACATCTGCAAGAGCTCAAAGCCAGGGATGCCAGGCCTAGTGAGTCTGCAATGCGCTCGTGTTGCTGGCTTATAACTTACCTGACGGGGTTCCGCAGGACGAACGACGCGATGGCGCTGGAGGCGGCTTCAATGAACGGCAGGAGCGGTGCGTTGCTCGTGTGTACTGCTGCCAAGGCCCATCCATGCTTCATGGTCTAATACTCACTCAAATTGCAGCGTGGCGTCTGCCAAGACCGAGATCGGAGACGACGGCTACGACGACTTTGGCATGAAGAAGAAGGTCAGCTGATCAGTGATCTCCATGTGCCTTCGCGTGTGCCCTCTCTAATGATCGCATCTGCCCACCAACAGAGAGGCAAAGCGTCAAAGGCCGAGCGCGAGGCTGCTGCGCTGGCTCGCCTGCAGCAATCCTACAGGTGGGAACTGATCGCATCATCATTCGCCTGTGCTCGTGCTGGAAATGATGACGTCGACTGGGGCCAAATGACGAACATCACCTTTGCTTTGTCTATGTGCGTGCGCAGTGCGATCTATCAGCCGCCGGACGGCTCCGCAAGCTCCAGACGCTCGCCCTCTCCTCGTCTCAGCAGTGAGCCCAAACAGTCAAGACGCAGTCGATCGCCTACAGCCGACAAGAGCTCCGCCCGCCGGAGTCGCAGTCGAGACAGACGACGTCGCAGCCGAAGTCGCGAGAACCCCAGCAGCACCAGAGCACGCAGTCCGGATCGATCGCGCTCGGATCGCCGTGGGCGGAGCGCTAGTCGCGACCGCGGAAGCCGACGTGAGGGCGGCAGTCGGTACCGATAGAAAGAGACAGCCTACAGTCTTAAATCCAACTCCTTGTGATGATGCGATGACGCTCATGTATGTGGCCATGACGTGTCTGTCGACTGCAACAAGTTGTAGCCAGCAGCAAGAGGAACAACGCAGCGGCCGACACACAAAATAACTTTATAAAATTGCTAGGAAGCGCAGACAGAAAGCGGCCAACGCTAGCTCTCAAAGGGAAGGAGGCCTCTCCATCATTCAATGGTGGCAATCTCTCTCACTCTTGGGAGCACACACGCATGGCCATGCCTCACCCGATGGTTCCCTTAGATCTTTTGCATGCTGTGGCGGTCCACGAGGCCCTTGACCATGACGGGCGAGATCTCAAACAGGTTCTTGAGGATAATATCGGGGATGTTGGAGCTCTTGGAACGCTCGTCCGGTTCAGTGTCGATCAGAACCTTGACGGACCACATGAGCACGCAGCCTGAGCCGGTCGAGTCCTTAAAGTTACGCAGTGACACACTGTAGGGAGAGGAGAGAACAGTCAGCACCGATGAAGAACAAAAGGCATCAAGACAAGGGCGAGAACGTACACTGTGGTCTGGTTGCGACGGATGTAGTCCATGCCCTTAGGATGGTTCGGGTCGTTGTCCACCGACTTGGCCACGAAGTAGATGCTGCCGTCGGCGTTCATCTGCTTCTGGTTCATGCACAGCTGCTCCTCCTTCATGATACCGCCCGTGTGCGCCGCGTCGTTGCCAACCGTGAGGTTTACCACGCGGCGGACGTACTTGGTGTCGTTGTCGATGCTCTCGAGCACCTCGACCGAGTCCACGAACGGGAACTGCTTCTCAAAGCTAGAGTCGCCAGTGCAGTTCCACAGATCTTCCATGACCGTGCTGGCGTCGCAGTTGAAGAGCTGGTGGTTGAAGAAGATGGCCATCTCGTTCTTGGACATCTCGTACTGCACCTGCAGACCAAAGTACGTCATGGTCGGGTTCTTGGGCGCGCGGAAGGCCGAGTCACACTGGGTCAGCTGCTGGTCCGCCGTGGCCATAGCCTTGGTGGCCACCTCCATGAGCTGGTCCGTGAACGAGCTCGACTGCAGCTGCAGCGTGGTGGAGGAAGAGGCGATCGTGTTGGCCAGAGTCGAAGGGTTGGTGCTGGCCGAAGCCGACTGGTTCAGGATCAGATCCAGTGAGGGCATCTACAATAAAAAGGAGGTTAGCACGCTGGTCCACCAGACTGCTAGCATCAAGCAAGAACGTACGTTAAGTAGAGGCTGCTTGGTGAAGTAGTCCTGCAGCCGCTGGATGAACTTCATCTGTTCCATGAGAGTCTTGCGCAGGAATTCGTTCTCCTGGTCCACGCGGGCGCGGATCTCGGCATGCTGTTCCGCTTCTTGCTTCCAGCCCAGCTCCGTATTGTGTTCCGACGGCTCCGAGGACTGCAGCACCTCGATCTGTTCCTTCAGGTCCTTCACCTTGGCTCGGAGCGCCACCAGCTCGTCCTTCTGACGCTGACGATGCTTGCGGGCAGCCTTGGCGATCTGCGCTCGTCGCTTGGCCTTGGGGTCTTCGTACTCCTCTGGCTGCTTGTCGTCGTCGCCGGATTCGTTCTCATCGATGGTCGAAGACGGAGCCGACGGCGCCTTTCGCTTCTTAGTAGCGGCCGCCTTGGTGGCCTTGCCCGTCTCTTTGGCAGCCGAGGCCTGCACGGGACTTGCACCGGAAAGCGCCAGCTGAGCCGAAGGCGGCACAGGCAGGCCCATACCGGCCGAGCCGTTCTGAGCACCACCCAAACTCGGGAACATCTGCGAGTTCGCCGCCATGAGCGGGTTCATGCGGTGGATAGGCGCGAGGCCGTTGCTCATGGGCATGGGCAGGTTCATGCCCATGGGCATGCCCATGCCGTTCATGGCGCCCTGAGGAGGCACCATGCCCATGCTCATGGATGACAGTCCGTTGGAGGCCGCCATGCTCGAATTGGTTGCGGTTGCGAGGCCGCGCGAGGCGTTGCCGTTGGCGTTGTTGCGCGGGTTGGTAGCCTCGCGCAGCAGGTTGTGCAGCGCGTCCATGGCAGTCGACTTGGCGGGGGATCTAACTCAAGTCAATGGGATCGGTTGTCCGAGATCGACCGGGGAGCGACGCGGCGGCTTGCTTGATTGAGGTTGGCGCAATCGGATTGTGGGACTGATTACGCAGCGCAGGTGACCGGACACGGACCCAGTCGTTTACGTAAGCGGAGGTCCGATACTAAACGCGAAATGAACGGTGTGCGCCGAGAGTCGGCCTGCTCTGGGCGAAGCCGCCGGGGAGAGAGGGGGCTGGGAGAAACTGTGTGGCGACTGGGAAAGTGCCGGTTTTCAGCGAATAGGATGCCAAAGATTCCGAAGAACACTGACGTGATTGGGCGATAAACAGATGTCGCGTAATCGCCAAGTTCACTGGCTGTATGAGCCAATCATTTTGGCACGCACCAATCAGAGTGGGAGGAGTGATGGAGGGTTTAGGCGATAAGCCCAGCTGGGACACTCTCCCGCGTCGGGATGCGCACGTAATCGTAAAGTTCGTAACCCAACCCATGTGCCGTTTTCAGTGGTACATGCGAACTTAACGAGCGCTTCGAATACTCGCCAATCGCCATCGGATCAACATGCAGGTCGACGTTGCTGCTGCACCACCTTCCGCTGCGCCGCGTGAGCCTCAGCGGTTCTCTGGCAAGAAGACACAGCCAGAGAATGGAGCATGTGTATCTAACAGCTGCTGCCAAGAAGAAACGAGCTCCTGCGGTTGTGGATCGTCAACGTAAGCTTGCATTCTGCTGAGGCGTTCGGTGGTCCGTCCACGCTGATAACCATAGGAATGCTGCTGCTGTAGCCTCGCTGTGACCAAGCCGCGCACCAAGCGAAAGCCATCGGAAGCTGCACTGAAGCGCCGCATGGCTAACCAGATCCCTGAGTCCATCTCCAAGGACCCAGAGCTCGCCAAAGCCATGGAGCAGGTACGCTTCAAGCAGTGGATCTTCCTGGCTTGTGCAATGGACTTTGACGTTTGGCTCCTCTGAAGCTGCCTTGGAACTACAACTTTGAGATCCACAAGACTATCTGGCGCATTCGCCAGGCTGCGAGTCGCCGCGTGGCGCTGCAGTTCCCCGAGGGGCTCTTGCTCTACGCCTGCGTGATCTCGGACATCATCGAGCGCTTCACGGGCGCAGACACCATCATCCTGGGCGACGTCACCTACGGCGCGTGCTGTGTGGACGATCTCACTGCTCTGGCGCTGGGCGCAGACTTCATGGTGCACTACGGCCACTCGTGCCTGATCCCGATCGACGTCACGACTATCAAAATGCTCTACGTCTTCGTGGATATCGCCATTGACGTGACCCATGTACGCTTTCTCAGAGCTCGTTGCATGCTGTTGGACTCGTCTCATGCAGTCTATCTCTGTAGCTTGTAGAATGCATGAAGCTCACGTTCACCCCAGAAACCAAGGTGCGTAGCTACTCAGCTCTGTGTTCAGCTAAACAGTCTCATGGATGAAGCTTCCTGCTGTAGATTGCACTGATGGGCACGATTCAATTCGCCAGCTCTATGCATTTGGTCCAGACAGCGTTGAAGGACCACTTCCCGCACTTAAACGTGCCGCAGGTCAAGCCGCTTTCTCCGGGCGAAGTGCTGGGCTGCACGTCCCCACAGATCGAGGGCGTCGACGCGCTCGTGTTCATCGCCGACGGGCGATTCCACTTGGAGTCTGTGATGATCGCCAATCCTGAGCTGCAGGCCTACCGCTACGATCCATACCCCAAGGTGCTCTCGATCGAGAAATACGACTTGCCCGAGATGATGGGCATCCGCCACGATGCGATCGAAGCGGCCAAGGGCGCGCAGCGCTTCGGCATCATCCTGGGCACGCTCGGTCGCCAGGGCAACCCGCTCATCCTGGATCGTCTCAAGGCGCTTCTGGAGCAGCGTGGCAAGCAGTTCTTTGTGCTGCTGCTGTCCGAGATCTTCCCCGACAAGGTAATATGCATGAATGCTCTTAGTCGGCTGATCCATTAGCTCAAACGTCGATGCGTCTCGATGTGTTTAGCTTGCGAGATTCGAGGACGTGGACGCGTGGATTCAGATTGCGTGCCCGCGACTGTCAATTGACTGGGGCTACGCTTTCCCCAAGGTACGAAGCCACCTCAATCGCACTCTCATGAATCAGCAACCGACTGACTGATCCGTTTTGATTGCTAGCCCTTGCTGTCTGCCTACGAGGCCCAAGTGTGTCTGGAGGCTGCAACGTGGCAGGATGGCAAGTACCCGATGGACTTTTACGCCAAGGGCAGCGGCGCATGGACCAACTACCACGAGGAGAACCAGCGGACCCCTGCTGCCAAGACCGTCGTGGCCTAGAGAGGAAGAGACAACAACCCAAGGCCAAGGATTCGGAGGAGTATATTGCAGAGTGCCATGGCTGTTTGTTTTATATCCAGTTCAATACACAGAGATCGACACCTGCCCAGAGTCTCGCAGCTTCATTATGTAGCCATTGCGTCTCAGTCCCGCGCCAGTGTCGCACTTTACCAACAAACGATCCATCAGTCTCTGGGACATGCGCTGTATGCGAAAACGAAAGTTCTCTCACCTTGGGCTGAGCACTTGCGCGAGCTTCTCGTCTGTCGGGAGAGCGTCGCTTGGCGTAATCTTGGAGCTCACAGCGGCGGCTTCGGCCACCGAGAGCTGCGCTTCTGGGTGGAACTTGCAGATCTCCCTGTCATTAGGAAAACAACAGCAAGCGACAGCATGAGAACAGAGCTCCATGGGCCTTGCAAGCCCCACGCCACGTACTCGAATATCAGCTCCTGGAGCCGGATCTTGGTCAACTCCTCTTTCTCAAAGTCAAAACTGAAGGAGGCGTCGGCGATCGGCTCGTCCTCCACGTTGTGCAGCGACTCCAGGTACGGGTGCTCCAGCGCCTCCTCCACGGAAATGCGCTTGGCCGGGTCAAACACCAGCATCTTCTCCAGCAGATCGATGGCCGCCGGCTTGGCGGCTGGGAAGAGCTTGGTGAACGGGATGGCCGGCTTCATGGGCTGGTTCTTCATGAACCGCTTGGCCTTCTCACTCGTGACAAAGTGCAGCTCGTCCTCGCGCGGCGTGCCGAGCTTATCGCAGATGATCTGCAGCTGGTGGATGTAGTCGTCGCCCGGGAAGAGCGGCTTGCGGCCAAGCAGCTCCGCGAAGATGCAGCCCGTGGACCAAATGTCGATGGCCTTGGTGTACTCCTTCGTCGAGAGCATGATCTCGGGCGCGCGGTACCAGCGCGTGACCACGTACTCGGTCAGCTCCATGTTGTCCTCATCCGGCTCGACCCCGCGCGCGAGGCCAAAGTCGCACACCTTGAGGTCGCAGTTCGAGTTGAGCAGCAGGTTGGATGGCTTGAGGTCGCGATGCAGCACGTTGGCCGAGTGGATGTATTTAAGCGCTCGCAGGATCTGCATTCCATAAGCGGCGGTCAATTCAATGGCCACACACACACAGCCAAGCAGCGCCACTGACCTGGTAGAGGAAGTACTGGACGTGATCGTCCGTGAGCGGCTGGCGCGAGTAGATGATGCGGTGCAGATCGGTCTCCATGAGGTCCGAGATGATGTACACGTCGTCGAACTGCGTGAGTGAGGCCGGCGGCAGCAGATCCACGATCGTAATGACGTTCTCGTGGTCGAAATGCTGCAGCAGCTTGATCTCGCGCAGGATCCGCTTGGCATCCACAATGTCCTCAAAGGCCTTAGAGATCTTCTTGATGGCCACTTTCTCGTCGTTCTCCGTGTTCTCGGCCGATCTAATTGGCAGTCTGTTAGTATAGAGATCCTCCACAGAGACAAGACAAGCGCAGCTCTCACATGACGACTCCGTAGGCCCCGTGGCCGATGGGCTTGATGAACTTGTACCGGTTGTCGATCTGGAAGGTCGTGCCCGAGACCGCGAAGGAGTACGTGTCCGGGCGATCGCACGGCAGCGGAGTCATCACATTCGACGCCTTGCGGGCCTGTGAGTCGCTCACGGCCGCAGACGCCGTCGCTGCTGTGGAGGACGACGCTACGGGCTGAGGCGACACAGTGGGCGGGCCGCTCGTGGGAGCCGCCGCGACGGACGCCGTCGCGTAGACGCCGGCCGCGGCCGACGGCGAGGCGCTCGGATAGGTCCCGGTCGGTCCAGCGCTCTCCATGGTCTATAGGTCTGCTCGGCGCATTAGCCCTCGGCCTCACGTTGGAGCGACGAGCGCAGGGCACGTACCAGTTGGTTGGTTGGCTTTAATACCACTGGATCTCTTCCTGCTGAGCGTTGGCGTTGGGAATCGTTGCGCGCTTTCGCCGGAGCAAGCGCCGGCTTCCCTATTTATAGTCGGCCTGGCCCTGGGGCTGCTAAAGCGGCGGCGAAACCCAAGTGGCTACACGCAGAGAGGCGGGAAACCCCCGTCCGTCGCGCAGAGGCGCAGGCACCGCAGCTGAGCGGATGCCCCAGCGTCCTGCCTGAGCTGACCCTCTCAGCCTGCACAGATCTCTCGCTGTCGTGTAGCGTTGGCCTCTGAATACGAGTAGGAGGCTTAGGCCATGGAGCTCTTCGGCTGTTGTTGGCCCATGCGCTGGTTGAAGCTGATGAGTGATGGTCAGGCAGTTGGCTGCGAGCCTCTTGAGTCAGCGAGCATTTACGTGAATGAGACAAAAAAGAGCGAAGACTGCGATGCGTTGTAAGGCATCTACCAGCTCAAGTTCACAGAGCACCGCAGCAGCTTGCAGCAGGCGCAAAGCATATCCTGCAGCGATCCTCATGGGGGACTTCTAAGCCCACACTAATACCCCACCAAATCTCCATTTTATCCAATCAAATGACCCAGTACCACATCCCATGCGTTTCATTCGCTGAAATCCAATCAACCTCACCATATCCAAGGTTTTTCCCTCTCCTTCTCGAAGTCCCCAAGGCAAGGGGGAGGATCTTTCCAAACGCAAAGCTCTATCCGCAACTATGGGGCAGGGCCAGAGCGGACTGCCGCGCAACCCGCGCGGCGACGACGCCAAGAAGAAGGACGACGCGGCCAAGAAGAAGAAGAAGTTCGAGCCGCGCGGCGGCGCCATGACGCGCCGCCACCGCAAGAAGAAGGGCCCGTCCGTGGCCGTGCGCATCCCGAGCGTGTACCCGACGGCCAAGTGCAAGCTGCGCCTGCTCAAGCTGGAGCGCATTAAGGACTTCCTGCTCATGGAACAGGAGTTCATCCAGAACCAGGAGGTCATGAAGCCCAAGCAGGAGAAGGACGAAGAGGAGCGCTCCAAGGTGGACGACCTGCGCGGCACGCCCATGGGCGTGGGCACGCTCGAGGAGATGATCGACGACAACCACGCCATCGTGTCGTCGTCCGTGGGCCCGGAGTACTACGTGGGCGTCATGTCCTTCGTGAACCAGGACATGCTCGAGCCCGGCTGCTCCGTGCTGCTGCACAACAAGGTCATGTCGGTCGTGGGCATCCTGGCTGATGACACGGACCCGATGGTGAGCGTCATGAAGGTGGACAAGGCGCCGCTCGAATCCTACGCCGACATTGGCGGGCTGGAGTCACAGATCCAGGAGATTAAGGAGGCCGTGGAGCTGCCGCTGACCCATCCGGAGCTGTACGAGGGTATCGGCATCAAGCCGCCCAAGGGCGTGATCCTGTACGGCGAGCCCGGCACGGGCAAGACGCTGCTGGCCAAGGCCGTGGCCAACCAGACCTCGGCCACGTTCCTACGTGTCGTGGGTTCGGAGCTGATCCAGAAGTACTTGGGTGACGGCCCCAAGCTCGTGCGCGAGATGTTCCGCGTGGCCGACGACCACGCGCCGTCCATCGTGTTCATCGACGAGATCGACGCCGTGGGCAGCAAGCGTTACGACTCGTCCAGCGGCGGCACGCGCGAGATCCAGCGTACGATGCTGGAGCTGCTCAACCAGCTGGACGGCTTTGACGAGCGCGGTGACGTCAAGGTGATCATGGCCACCAACGCCATCGAGAGCCTGGATCCGGCACTCATCCGTCCCGGTCGTATCGATCGCAAGGTAAGAAAAGAAATGCGTGGCTTCATTGCCGCCGAAGTCCCAAGCCGCTCATGGAGCTCACGTGTTGGTGTGTTGACCGTAGATCGAGTTCCCGCTGCCCGATATCAAGACCAAGCGCCGCATTTTCGGCATCCACACGGGCCGCATGAGCCTGGGCGAGGATGTGGACCTGGAGGAGTTCGTCATGGCCAAGGACGAGCTCTCGGGCGCCGACATCAAGGCCGTGTGCACGGAGGCCGGCCTGCTGGCGCTGCGCGAGCGCCGCATGCGCGTGACGCAGACGGACTTCCGGAAGGCCAAGGAGAAGGCGCTGTACAAGAAGAAGGCCAACATCCCCGAGGGACTCTATCTGTAGATGCAGCCTTTGCTCTGGTTCAACTGGTGAAAACAACGGCGTCTTGCATTACTTTATGGCGGTTCTCCATCCATTTCTCTGGTCTAAATATTAACTACACTGGACACGCATCATCTCGCGGCTTCGCTGGGGCGCGCGCCCCAGAACTTGGCGCGCAGCGACAGACTGGTCGGCAGCCACGAGGCTGAGACAATGCTGGCGCGGGAGCGCGGACGCAATGCGCTCTCCATCTTGCGCGCGATGGCCCGGCTCAGAGAATGGCGATGTGTTAAGGTGTCTTCGCTGCTGCCCTCGGCCGAGTTCATGCTCTTCTTCTTCATGGCCTTGGCGGGTTTCTGCTTCTGTGACTTGTCCGGCGTGGACTGGATCTGCTTGGCAGGCTCGGGCGCCAGCAGCTCAATGTCAAAGCGGTAGGCGAACTGCACGAGGTTCTTGCGGTCGTGTGCGATCGCCTGCGTGCGCGCTTCCTCATCGTGGTTGTGCATGGCCAGCGCCAGCGCCATGCGCTTGGCCGGGTCGTCAAACGAGTGGCGCTTCCAGTTGTGGATGGCGTTGCACCACTGCTTCATCTGGGTCGTGGACACGGCTGCGAACTCGTGCATGCGCTCCTGGTCGTCCACGGGCACGAATCGGCCGATGCGGTCGTTGCGCGTGATCTCCAGCGCGTAGATCACGAACCGGTTGGGGCAGACCTGGCCGCCCACGACCGGGTGCACGCGGATGTGATGCCGCGTGAGCGGCACGGTCGCGTAGAGCACGCCGCCGTTGGTGGGCGGCCGGCTCCAGCACTTGATGGCGCCGTCCTCCAGCACGCAGTAGCGCAGCCGCGCGGCGCGATCCTGGTCGGCGAAGACCAGCAGATAGCCCTCCATGCGCCAGGAGCTCAAATGAATGAGACTAACAGACCGATAGACAGCCCATCATCACGGCTCTCGGGCAGGTCATGTTCGATCTGGACATAAAACCCACGATCAGACGACACCCTTTTACCAATACAGGGAGAGACAAAGATGTGGGATTTGCAAATCATGGTGGAAAAAGCTCAGTTTTACGGCTCTTTTGCAAAAGTAGAGGTAACAGGTAATTCAGTGAGTTGTCACCAAAAGGGAACCGGTCCCACTGAACTGTGTAACGTTGCAGGCAATCACTAACGGACAAGTGCAGGAAGAGCCCGAGAGCACAGTTCACTGAAGATGCGTCTCTTGGAGAGCACTCACGTACATTACTACAGCACCGACTGACCTCTGTCTTCCCTAATAAACACGCAGCAGCGGAGCCTGTTTCTACGCGCGACCTTCGCGCAACCTGATCGTTTCAGCCAGCAACCAGTCCCCACATGGCGCGCGAGAAATTGGTCCGCCTCTTTTTGTCAGATTCGCATCATAAATACCTCGGCTATATATGGCACGGCGCGTTTCCACGGCTTCAGCTGTGCGGATGCGTCGTGGGCAGACGGATCCGCAGCGAGTTCTGGCGTCACGAAGATCGGTCCAGTCAGTTGAGTGGCATACATCTCCACAGCCAATGAGCTCAGTACGTACTTTGACACGCTCGAGATTGGCCGAATTGGTGGCCCCCCGGTAGTCGTAGACCAGATCCTGAGCCGATGGTCGACCGAATGGAGCAGCTCCAGCGCCGTAGATTGCTGCATTGCTGTAGGCCGACGGAGGCGGCATGCTGGAGCGATTGTAACCCCAGTTGTCGACCGGATAGTGCTGGGGCGGAGCAGCGAATGCACCGCCTGCCGGTGGCGGTGCATACTCCACGATTCGAGCTCGGCCGGGTGCAAACGGAGCACCGCCATGCTGCTGGGGTGGGCCGTTGTTGTCACGACCCCAAGCGGTGTCGCTGTATTGCTGGTGCTGCTGATATCCGTTCCATGGGGCCACGTTGCTATTGCCTCGTGCGTAGGGCGCTGCACGGATCGACTGCTCACCACCGTATCCGCCCGCTTGGTGTCGAATTGGAGCCGATTGGCGGTGCATTGGCTTGGCCAGGAGAGGGCCTCGAGTGGCGCGTTTATCTTGAGGTCCTCGAATGTACGCGTCATTGCTGGGCGGGGCTGAGAGCAAGGCCGGTGCTGGAGTTGAAACTGGTGCAGCAATTACAGAAGCAGTGACGGGCTCTTTCTTGACCACTGGCACGCCCTTGGCATTGCTGCGATAAAGCTCAGCCACCTCCTTGTACGTCTGCGTTGAATTGGCATGCAACAGCACCAGCAGCTGCTGCGCTCCCAACTGCTTTGCCACTTTCTTCGTCGATGCTTCTCCCTGTCATTCGACCGTTAGCATTAGGCTCAAGGGCTTCAGTGAATGCGCCAGTCCATCGCAATCTCACCTCGGCCGCGGTGCTGCCTGCAGTCACAATTGTCTTAAACAGCTTGGTCCCATTGCGCTCGATCGCCACAGTATTGTAATTGATTGAGACGCCACGGTTCCTGTTCTGGTACTCTTGCAGCACTTGGGCTGGGGTCTTGATGGAGAGAGTCATGCAGGCCTACGAAGAATACGCCACGATCTCCAGTTGGCCTCCGTGTCCTAAGAAGACTAGACAGCAGGGGAACAACGTTCTTTACCTGCAGAACGCGTGGATCGCCAATTGAAAGCGTGTCGAACTCTTCCTGCGTCTGTAGGTAGTACCACCAAGTAGTCACAAGTGAGCTCTCCATGACCATATCAGATAGTTAGCACAATCGCGCACCATGGGCTGCGTGTTGGCTGCTCCGTCTGCGTGCTGCTTCTCATTGGGTGCATTGACAACAGGCTCTGGCGTCTCCACACTCTCCAGCTTCCTCTTCTTGGACTATTAGACACGCCACAGCCACAGATCCCATTAGAACAGACCAGTCAGTAGTCAAGCCAACCGGACGCAGGGACCTACCGCACTCCGCTGGCCATAGAGTTGCTGCTCTGGCGCATTGACTGCTTCCTCTTGAGTGTTCGCTTCATAGCCGCGCATTTCCGGTGGACTGAATATGCCGTCCATGGGCACGTGCGTGCGCACCTGGCGCTCGAAATCCGCGAACGAGCCACCGGAAGCAGGCAGTTGGTACGGCCGCGACCAGCACACCAGCCGCTCCTTCTCGTGCACGTAGCACGGCAGACCGGACTCGTGCATGACTCTGGTCCACCCCATCGGCAGCGACGGCTCTCCGTGTTCGGCAGCCGACTGCTGCTCTATCCGTTGATGGTTCATCTGCTGGTGGTTCTGCGCACTCAGCTGCAGCAGCCCGGCCACGGAGCTCTCTGCATCGGCACGGTTCGGATGGAGTGCATACTTAGCGGAGAATCCGGCTGACGTGGTGGCGGCGGCTCTGGTTGGGGCTCCGCAGCGCATGGCCCGGAGCTGCTGGATCTGCTCCTGCAGGTTCTCTGTCGGCGCCATCCTTCCTTCGCTTTTCCTTGTCCCGAGCTCGACACTAGGAGCGAACCTAACGGGCGGAGCGGACAAAGACGCGCTAAGTACGGACCGGGAAGAAACTCACGGTGGTAGCAGTTATAGAACAGTAACTTAACAAAGAACAGCTGGATGTCATCTGCCAGCCCACAATGATATTCCGCCGGATGTGCTTGGAGCGCACTGCACATGTGGAGATCAACATGACGCCCACTGACAAACGAAGACTCACATGTATTATTGCACGCAACTTACATGATCGATACGTCACCATGAAAAAGGCGCATCGACAAGGCACCAGGTCTCCGCCATCCGATTCCGTCGCGTGGCCAGCGCTCGGCTTTCCTTTTACTACCACCGAGTCCGATGACCATGTTCCATGAGTACTCTGATCAGGAAAAACGCGACGAATGTCTATCTTCCCGTCGCCCTTTTCACGTTGTCTTGGGCGTTGAAGACTCGTAACGTCTGGTCTCTCCTCATTTTGTTGGCTGCCATCAGCGAGTATAATGACGGTCGAGCTCATCTTCCGGTGATTCTCGACCTTTATTCTGGTGCATCAACGAGCGGATCTCGTTCATATTGCGCTTGCCTTCTTCGCAGGAATCATCTCGGGCGCAGAGAGCATCGTCGAGCTCCTTCTGAGCTGCACGCAGTCGCTCTGGTGCGGACTACTTCATCAGCTCCACAATGGGAGATAAATTGTGTATATTCTTAAACGGCTACATCATATTTCGAGTAATCAACTGCAAATGGAGTCTTGGTGTGCTTGCTCGCATTGCGACTCAATCCTTTGAAACATAATAAAGTTTATTTTAGCATAATCTCTGAATTACAATAAATATATTAATCAAGTATAAACTGAATACAAAACATAGTATACTGTGTATTTGATAAAATCGGCTTTACCAGAATACGCGCACTTTGCGGACCACGAGTGATGGTTAACTTCAACATCAGCAGCGGTTTTAGCAGAATGCGCGCTCTGACGGACCAGGAGTGATGGTTTACTGCGCACTGACGGACGAAGCCTTCATTACCAAAGAAGAAGCCAAGCGAAGAAGCCAAGAGTAGGATGACAGCCTTCGCAGATTAGCAGGAAGCCACGACCAGGATGAACGACTTCACAGATCAGCACAAAGCTGCTCTGGAGCGCCAAGCCGAGGTGCTCGCAGGGAAGGAGGAACACCGTGAGGCAGCGCGTTCAGTGATTAGATTATGGCGGATCTGCTCGACTTGGAGAGCATCATGAAGTCCGTCGAGGTCACATCCACCGTCTGGAACAAAGGTAATGCATACTTGTACGCTCACGAATGGGAAGCGTCAAGCGAATTGATCTCACGCGCTCCTTAGTCACAACCCGGCGGACAGCGTCTGGTCTCCTTGGCAAGATCTATATGCGCCTTATTCGTTATTGGCGGCCATATTTTCCAGGCCCTGCTGGATATCACGATCATCTTCGTGACAGCATTTCAGGACGTTCAGGTCAGCACCACGTGGATCATCGATACCAGTGCGGAACTCGACCGCGAGAAGGCACGCAAAGAGTATTATATAGCCTACAAGGGTTTCGAGTAAGCGGCTGATGTGAGAACCGACTGCGACATCGACAACAAGGACTGGAAGCAGATACAGAGTGCAACAATCAAAACCAAATGTCGTGAGCAATCGCGTTCTGATCAGAAGGAAGCTCTCCGCGCCCGAAATGATGCCTGCAGAAAACGAGTGCGTTATGAACGTTATCCGTGCGTTTAAGGCCGCGAATAGCCGGAAGGGGAGTCTCCCTTGGTACTTTTCGACTTAATATTCGGTGGCAATGGATTCTATCTGTGCAGAGTTTATGCGTAATCCGCAAGATCAATTGCTATCACAAATAAATTAAATATCTGACATGCATAGCATGCATACGATCATGAACGGATACGGAGTGACGAATGACGACTACGAACAGAGGCAGACGGCGTAAACGAAGACGATGAAGGTGATCTCTCTGATTGAGAACAGCCCAGAGCAAGTCTCTGCTTCTTCAGCTGCTGGATTTTGACCTCGCGTTGCTCCATATACGCTTGCATTTTGTGAAAGAGCACAAGACGGGCTGGGTCCTCTGAGTCCTCAAGATCGCTTACACAGAGCTTGCTTGAGGATTGTGGAGCCGATTCATCGTGGTATTCGGAATCCAGTATCGCAGCACATGGTGCTGATACTTGGCTCGCAATCTTCGTCTGCAATTCACGCACACGACTGTGCAACAGAACATTGTCGTTCTTCATCTGCATGGTGTACTGGATTTTCTGCTTTGGGTTTGTGCTGCTGACGAGTTTAGCGTTTTGGTCCCACGCCTTTTCAGCGGAGACAATAGCTTCATCACGCTGGCGTTTCATGTCATCTTTTTGCGAGCGATATACGTCCACATAGCCGCGCAAAATCTTAACGGTATCCATAAGCTCACGACGTCTCTCCTGGCATCTTTCGTGATTCACTAGTACGTGAGCATTTTCGAGATTGAGCCACTGAATCGGTTCATGTTGGTTTGAAAAGGGCAACGGTCGAATTTCATCACCATCATTTTGCTCTCCAATGCTTTCGGTATTCCGTGCTTTTGTCATTTGTCCAAGAGCCGTTTTTGTACAATTCAGACCCACGCATGCTTGGGAACTCAACGACTTACGTTGTTGGTCAAGAGTTCCTGGATTCTCATCGTAGCGTGAAGCCCGTTCTCCATCACGGTTTAGCAGTGCCGACATCCAACCACTGGTCGATCTTGATTTCATGTCTTGTTCAAAGTCTTGATGCCCAAGGAATAAAGTGTTGAAAGTATCTGACTCAACATATCCTTGGTCCTTCACACTCTCCGTAGGAGCAAGCGGATGTTCAATTTTAGCAAGCTGCAGCTTCAAGCTTTCAA
>JAADVF010000344.1:0-29313 GCA_023334555.1 Elongisporangium undulatum
AAAAAATAGGAGGAAGGCGTGTTTTAAACCGTTTTAATCGTCAAAGAAGAAGGAAGGTGAAAGGACGTCATAAATGGCGTGCGCAATGGCAAAAAGAAAAGGGGACTCCACCCAATGCAAATCTCCATGCACATGGATGGATACTGAGTCAGGCTCGCATTACTCTAGGGCCGACCGAAGAGGTTGTTACTTGATTCCTGTCTGCCTGCCTGCCAGTAGCAGCGAGCGACGCATCCATCCGATCTACACACAAGTGGACGCTACTCTATGGGATCGGCTTGACCTGTGTGATGCAATTGTGCGTATCTGGGTATGAGATATGTGCCACCAACCGAAAGAATGCATTTATATGCGCAGAAGCATACCTTGAAGTGCAGCGCGATGAGCGAGAAGACGAGGCATTTGAGGTCCTGCACGAGGTAGTAAAGCACTTTGAGTCCTTCGGGGTCCTTGCTGTCCTGAACATCCAGCAGCGAGCCGATCTTTGCGCACTAGTGTTCACGTCAGGCATTCCCATGTCGTCAGCATCCAGCGACTTATGTGCAGCTTGATGAGCGCAAGCCATGTCGATGACCAACTCACCGTGAACGAGATGTGCTCGTCATCCAGAATGACCTCCAGCTCTTGTCGTCCGACGCGATCAGGCTCCGGCCACGACTTGTCGTCTTCCCTGCAGGAGGATGGAGAGATCAACTCACGCACTCAATACCAGGTTCAACCAGGCGACTCACTTTGTCACTTCGCTATCACGGATGATGCGCTTGACTTCCTCGACCACATCTGGGGACACGGTCACTGGATTGCACAGCACTCGATCGTTAGACGACAGTCATACCAAGCGCAGCAATCTCCTCTCAGCATCCCCACCTTCTTTACGGATCATGGAGTCCTTCTTGTAGTTGGAGTTGTTGGCGTAGCGCAACTTGCCGTTGGACTGGAACTCGAACTCCATGAACTCGTGGCCGAACTTGCCGCGGTGGCCCACACTGATCCAACGCGCCGCGCACGAGTAACACACGAGCAGAGCGTCAGCAGCAGATCTCCCGCGCAGCAGGAATCCATCGACGCGATGTCCATGGGCTAATGCACACACATGGTCGCACGTACTAGTAGCGCACGTAGAAGTCGTCGCCGCGCGCCATCACTGTGGTGCTTGCTTGCTTTCCCTTTTTGGTTGGTTCGCCCTTTGGCAACTACAATGGATTTCAACCAACAGGATATGTCCATTTTAGATTCGAGTGCATTCATTGGTTAAAATGTCGATTTCATTTAGGGGCCGGAAGAAAAACTGCTGTTTTGTGTGGTGACAGGGCCAAAGCAAGCCACTTTTCAGGAGCCAGGTTCGTGGCCGCTCCGCTCCTCCTCCTCTCCGCTCCCTGCTCCTCTGATAATAATGAATCATTAAAGACGGCCTCCTCTGCGGCAGCTCAATATCCGGAAATATGGGGGACGCGGCGGGCCGTGGGACGCCAGTCAGCGCCAGCGCGGCCGTTCGCTCGCTTGTGGGAAAGAGTGGTCAGCCGAAAGCCCCGACGACGCGACTGCTGGGGAAGAAACGAGCGGCCGCCGCTGCTGCGACTCCGTCAAGTGCGTCCAAGCCCCGCGTCACGCGACGAGAGCTCAAGAAGCTCACGGAGATGGATCTGGAGGAGAAGGATGAGATCCCTGGCAGCAGTACGTCCATCCGCTTGTGTCTATTGGCGTACACTATGGCGGATCTGATGGCATATTCATGCATGTTTAGATACGAACAAGACTAAGACCGCCGCAGCGACAGCTTCGGAGCCGGTAAAGGCGTTTGGCGAAGACGCGACCAGCAGTTTCATTACGCCCAGCAGCCTGCATGACGACTTCGTGAACCTCATGAAGGCCCAGGGCCTGGAGAAGATGGCCACGGAGGCAGGCATCATGAAGTCCGGTGCGCTGGTGAACCCATCGACGCCGCAAAAGTCCACCTCGACTGCTGCTGCTGCTGCTGGGGATGAAACACCGGTGCCATCTTCGGCCAAGAAGGCTCTGCCAGCGTCCGCTACCAAGTCGGAACCAGGCAGTCCGTCGTTTGCCAGCCCGTACGAATCTGTTTGGCGCTCGACTGTATGGACAATCTGATGCTGATTTATGATTGACGTAGCTCTCCTGGCAAGAAGCGCAAGTACATCAAACTGAACAAGGGCCTGCGGCATTTCAGCATGAAAGTCTGTCAGAAGGTCGAGGAGAAGCATGTGACGTCGTACAATGAAGTCGCGGATGAGTTGGTGCGCGAGTTTGTCACGATGCGGCCGAACGACTCGGTATGTGGTGATTTAGGATCACGATAGCCGGTGAACAGGATGGATAGGACTGACAGGCCCTCGTTGCGTGCAATAAGGCCTACGATGAGAAGAACATCCGGCGACGAGTGTACGACGCGCTGAACGTGCTCATGGCCATGGACATCATCTCGAAAGAGCGCAAAGAGATCCGGTGGAAAGGATTGCCGTCTAGTCTTCAGCATGATACAGAAATGCTCCTGGTTGGTCTTGTGCTGGAACAAACTACTTGCGATTGCATCGAGCTTTGAACTGACTAGCGTGGTTCTAGACGGAGAGAAGCGAGCGCTTGAAGAGCGTGGAGCAGAAGAAGCAGCACCTGCAAGATCTGTTAGTTCAGGTGATGAGACGCTGCATGTTATGCTGCTAGTTGTTGTCTCCTATCTGACACGTTGCCTGTATTGCAGCAAGTGGCCATGAAGAATTTATTAAAGCGCAATGCGGCTCGTCGTCATGGAAGCGACAAGTCCTCTCTCGATGCGTCCTCCCGAGACGAAGGGCGCATCTTTCTTCCGTTCATCGCCGTGAACACGAACAAGGACACGGTGATCCAGTGTGAAATGTCCGAAGACCGCCAGGACATTTTCTTCAACTTCAGCGCGCCGTTCGAGATCAACGACGATACCGAGATCCTGCGTCGTCTGGGTCTGCACCAGGCGCCGTACAATGAACTGAAGCAAATGGTGCCGGAGAAGCTGCTGTCGTATTTGCCAGCCGAGTGCGAGACCAAGAGCGAAGACAATTGAGTCATGGAGAGGAGGATAGAGCGAGCCATGACTGGGTAGGTAGGATATAGGAGAGTGCATGTGTGAGCGAGCGTCTGGGTCTGCAGCAGGCGTGGCGATAGTGAACGTAGGTGGCAACTGATTGGTGTAACATGAGGAAGAATCAAAACAGAGGAAGAAAGTCGTCTCTCATTTCGTACTACTTGGTCTGACATCTAAAGCAAAATTAATAAAGGGGTCGGCATGGCGCGATGGCTTTATCAGCTTTTTGCATCCATCCGACTCGTAAAACTGGCGTTCTCCACGCCCATTGGGGCTTGTTCTTCTTCTTTGGGGCTGCTGGGGTCAACTGCCGCCGTGAAGCTCACTCGCTAGTTGGCTGGAGCAGACGTCCGCACCTTTTTACTCTCTGGAGAAACCGGTCGTCCGGCGACCGCATCTGCATACGAGCGGCGCACCGCGGCAGGCTCTGGGTTGTAGGGACGCAGCCCTCCGGCCCTCTTGCCCAGGTCGATCCAGTCTTCATCGTCGTCCATGGTGGCAGTCGCCGTGGCTGCGGTGTCGCTCTTGGCGCTCTTCGCCGGGAAGAAGCGCTGCAGAAGGGAGTCCAGCATCGTTCTGTTCTTACTTGAGTTCTCGTTGGTGGCAGATTGGAATCTGACTTTCTCATCAAGAGCCGCCGTTTCAAAGTTCAAGGAAAGAGCTGAAAAGGCAACCCGAGTCAGCGGTATACCGGTATACTCGAAGGTATCAGCAAGTCGGCTCGACTTGGTCGGCCTGCGACAAACCGCTGTTGCAGAAAGTCGTGAGTCGGTATTTACCGGTGTCGTACGGTTCGATACCTGCGAAGAGGCTTTTTTCTGACCCTATTGCGCTCATGGGTTGACCATTGAGGTGATTGGCCTGGCCACTCGAGGGAGGAGCGCTCTCGCTCAGCGCCTGATCGCATCCTTTTCGTCTCTGCTTCACCATGACCCATCTGATCTGCATTTGGGTCGAGGCGGTCACCCTGTACTGCGTGCAAATGCAGCAGTCTGTGCCCTGTGTACCATGTCCAACCAGCCACCACCCTTTGATAAACCGCCGCCGTAGTAGGAGAGCCTTCAATCCTTTATCAGGTGCGTTAAAGGGCCGTAAGCACTATTATGCTCGCCTGTTTCGCCATGAGCTTGCGACACGTAGCACCACACACACTCGTCGCACCAACGGATCCAGAACAAGCAGGTGGATGAATCCGCTGGCGTGCCTCGGCCCCAAGTCTGCGTCATCAACCGAGAGATGGGATTGGTTTCGCGCCCATGGAGCCCTAGTTTGCGAGGTCTTCGAATCCGCTGGCGCGCAGATGCTCACTTGCGGCGCTTCACAGGCGGACCAATGAACGCCGCGAGTCACCGGATGTCACCGAGTCAGTGTGTGAGTGCACCAAACCCTGGTCGTCGATTGGCTAAATGACAGTCTTGGACCAGCCAATCATATGGCGTAAATCAGCAACCGAGGCATTTCTGGCCACCAGGAAAAGCTCCAACGGAGGAATTCCCATCCCGTCGTCCGCCTCTCGGCGGATCTCCTGTGTGGGTGGCGGCCGACTGCGCGATCAAGGTGGGATCGAAGGTCAGTCCGGAACGCGCCGTGCTGCCCACATTTAGCCATCTAGCTTCCATCATGGTCTGCCAAGCTGACGTGCAGTACGCCGAGATCACGCTGAACAAGGAGGCGCTCCAGAAGAGCAAGCTCGCTCAGCCCAAGGCCGTAGTCCACCAGGACAGCGAGACCGTGCTGGTGAACCTGACGCAAGAGGCGGACCACTCGACCAAGACACAGGCGGCCCAGGACAAGCATGCTGCCAACGAAGCTGCCAAGAAGAGCTTCTGGCTGCTGGCCTACTGCTTCCTGGGCATCATGGTCTCGTTCACGCTCAACGGCCTCGTGCTCGAGAAGATCACGACCCACCGCGTGCTGGGCGAGATGTCTCTGACCTTTGTGTTCTGCCTGTTCTACTCGGTCGTGGCGCTCGTGCTGCGCGTGATCAACAAGGAGAAGCCGTCCACCATGCCGCAGAGCAAGCTCATGATCGTGGGTCTGCTGGCCTTTGGCTCGACCATCTCGTCCATGGTCGCGTTGCGTTACGTCACGTTCATTACGCGCGTGCTCGGCAAGTCATGCAAGTCCATCCCGGTCATGCTCATGGGAGTCTTCCTCGGCAAGCGCTACGCGCTCAAGAAGTACGTCTCTGTGCTGGTGCTCTCCATCGGTGTCGCGCTCTTCTTGGTCGGTACGGCCCACGAGAAGCACCACCGCGCTGTGCAACACAACGGTGAGAACGACCACCACGTCGCCACGCACGAGCGAACGCCCAACATGTTCCTGGGCACGATGCTGCTGTTCGTGTCTCTGCTGCTGGACGGCGCCACCGGTGCGCTGGAAGACCGATTCTTGGAGAAGTACCACATTGGTGCGTTCGACCTCATGTTCGTGGTCAACATCTGGAAGGCGCTGTTCGCGGCCATCGGCATGGTCTTCATGGGTGAAGTGCCTGTGTTCGTGGAGCAGATCATGCCCTCGCTGCCCAACGTGTTCCTGCTGAGTGCCACTGGTGCGCTGGGCCAAGCCTTCATCTTTTACACCATCAGCAAGTTCGGTGCCCTGACGACATCCATCATTGGCACGTGCCGCAAGGTGCTAAGCATTGTGCTGTCGGTCATCCTGTTCGGCCACATTCTCTCGTGGGAGCAGTTCATTGGCCTCTCGGTGGCCTTCCTGGGTATCGGCCTTAACTGGGTCCGCATGGAGTGTTTCAACAAGAAGAAGGACACGAAGGAGCCCATTGAAAAGGATTTGGAAGCCATGGATCTGCTGGAGAGCGGCACCGACACCACGGATTCGTCCGAGGAGGATGAGCTCTCGCCCGAGCACCGCGAGGCCCTGTTGACCATGCAGGCCCCCGAGGAAATCATGCAGTCGCGTGACGTCGAGCGCGGTCTAGAGCTGGTTAATGTGTGGCACCGCCAGCATGAACACGACCATGAGCACGAGGAAGCCTCGTCGTCGGACGAAGCTGCGCACGACGTGTAAGAGCCGTTCGCTAGCTCCGCCCTATTTAGACCCAGTCCCACCAAAGCAATTTTGTTTGATAAATTAAAAAACACTTTACTAGTACTTACTGCTGCTGCTTGTCCTTGTTGTCCGGTGCCTTAAGGACTCTCATTGAGCTGGTCATGCATCAGAAAGCACCTCGAAACAACTAAATGAATGATACTTGGGGCAGTCGCTCCACTCTTCTCTTAAGGGTACTGCAGCTGCTGGGAGTGCGAGATAGCGGCGAGTTTCTCGGCCTGCTTCTTCTTCTTGGTGTGCTCTGCGATGCGATCTTTGAGCTCCTTGAGCTCCAGATCCACGCTCAGCAGCATGTCTTTGGTGTCTTGTACTTCTTGGTGCACGAAGCTCTGCGCTTGTGCGAGAGTTTCCAGCATGGCCACGTCCGAGTACGACGGCAGGTGCTCATGGAACGGGAGATTGGGCGCCTGGCGATCAGGGCCTGCCATCATGATCCAGTATCAGTGAATACATCAGGACTCAGCAGCCAAGCGAGAGAGACGAAGGAGACCTACCGGCCATGAGCTTCTTGTAAAAGAACTCGGTCGGCTCTGTGAACACCAGCTCGTCGTAGAACTCGCTGATCACGGGCTGGAGATTCACACAAGCGCCAGTCAGCATTCAGTCCTGATCTGGAGCTGGGGAATGTATGAGTGGCCGCTACCAACCTTCTTGGTGCTGGCTGGCTGGTTGTTGGGCGGATACAGCACCAGCATGTGGATAATGTCCACGGGCTTCTCCATGGCGTCGTGGAAATGCAGCTGAATGCGCGTCTCGAACTCGCCCCAGCCAAACTCCGAGACCTCGTACGGCGGCTCTGTCAACACTATGGAACACACATAGAGCAGCACCAGCGTGAGTTGACGCCAAGACAGCCGTCACAGCAGACGCATTGATCTACTTACCTCGCACTGGGTTGGCAAAACTGGTGTGCAGGTAGATCACGACCTTGCTGAGCATGTAGGATAGGTCTTCGTCATCGGCGCCGCGTACATAGATGGACCAGCGGTGGGTCTTCGTGTCCTCTGCCTTGCGCCCCAGGTACGTGGCGATGGAGCCGTAGATAATGGGTTTGCACACCGTCACGTTCTTCTGCCGCACATCGGCCATGGCTTCTTGCGCTTTGTTGAGCGGTCTCTCTGGAGCAAACGCCCACATCGCAATAACCCAACCTATCATTTGTCCTAAATCCCATTGGTACGGTTAATTGGATGTTAACCTAACTATAAAAACCCAATCATAAGGTTTTGAAAGGCGTGTGTTTTTATGTCGCACAAGCGTCGTCCGTCATGAAGCGCTCGGCGCCAAAGTCCGCGGACGAGCCGACGGCCAAGAATGCCCGGCCTGTGCGCAAGAAAGGTGGGGTTCTCAGCGTTCGATACGGCCATGCTGTCCGAGTACTATCGCTCAATGCGCTCACGGCCTTGCCTGTGTCGTAGTGAAAGTGGTCGCGCCCATGGGCGAGGACGACGAGAGCGCCTCCATCGACGTGCAGCAGATGCTGGTCAACCATTGCAACGAAGACGACAAGGTCTGGGCGGCGGTGGCTGCTTGATTCTGTGAAGAATCACTGCGTTGTATCTGACAGTGATGCGTTGAATGTGTCTGCAGCAACTGATGGAGCACGCGAAGGAGCAGTGCGACGCCTTGCGCGAGGCGTTCGATCGAACCAAGCGCGCCATTCTGAACGGCATTCTGGCAGAGAAAGAAAACGTCGGGGGCGGCGAAGGTTCGTCCGCACATGGGATCTCTGTCACAGAGAGGAGCGCTCGCTTGAATTGATGGCTTCATGGTGCCTTCTTCGCAGTCGCCGATACGAACGCCACCGCCACAGCGTACGAAGTCATCGTCAAGTGCACTACAGGACCTTACAAAGGCAACAGCTACGTGCTCAAGATTAACACGGTACGATCCGCCGCGATCTCAATGACTGTGTATGCGTTGCGTAACTGTGTCGCTTGTGTGCTGCTGCAGGACAAGCAGCGCTCATGCCTCATCGGCCGTTCTACCGGCCGGAAGTTCCGATGTCCGCAGGGGCTCAGCCTTCCGAAGGATCCAGAGATCTCCACGACCCACGCGGAGGTACGCCTTTGCGCTTGGCCGATTGCCTTCCTGGCCAGGCTAATGCCCTGCCTCTTGTAATGTAGCTGCGCATGGAACCGGATGGGATGGTCTTCTTCGTGGACTTGGACAGCACCAACGGCTCGTACGTGAACGACGAGGCCGTGGATCCGCACGAGCCGCATCTGATCAGCGCCACAGAGCCCACGACCATCTTTGTCGGCGGCTCCGAGCTGCAGTTCGTGCTCGTCCGGTCAGCCGCAGACGACGGATCTACCTGATAAAGGCCCGAGAGACAGACCAGGAGCCATATAAGTTAACCAGCAGCAGCATGAGGTACATATCATCCATCATATTACGCGTTTCGGTCATCTTTCTCTCTCGGGAAGAAGCGTCAGTCGACTTTCTCTCTGCTTCAGGCGCGAACGCGGCCTTGGCTATTTAATCAGCCGCCTCCCCAGCCTGACAGACGAGAGAGCAGACGAAGGACTCGTATCGCTTTGCTTTTAAGTCAACGCAATCAGCCGTGGAGCTTCTCCTTGATCTCCTCCACGACCTTGTCGGCCTTGTCCAGCTTGGCCTGGGCCTCGCTATCGCCCTTGAACGCCAACTGGCACGTGGTCCAGCTGGATCCGGCGCCGGCACCGGCGCCAAAGCCCGTCACCAGGCCTCGCGAGCCGCCCGAACCTGCACAAACAGCAGTCACTTGTCAGTCCCCAAGGATGATGATCCATCAACGCGCGAGCGGGGGCGCCGACGTACGCGCCAGTACGAGCGACGTGAGGCCGCCGGCCACGAGACCGGCCGTGAAGTGGAGCGTGAAGTTCTCGAGGCACTTGTCCCACTTCTCCGAGATGCGGAACTCCGACGGCGTGGGCTGCTGCGGGTGCTGGTCGGCCATGATGCAGTTCGTGTCTTTACGAGCTCTTGGGCTTGGCGCTGATTCTGACGTGGGGATCGTCCGCCAGTCTCCCTCCGCACAACATGCGGGTACCGGTTTCATACCGGTACCAAATCGGTATAAATCGTTGCTTATTGGCCATCAAACAGCGCAACTGGAGCCATTTGCCAGCAGCCATGGACCAGGAGCGCGTGGTGCTGCTGGGCTGTGTGCAGGAGAAGCAGCCGGTCAACGACAATTCGCCGTACGCGTGCAAGGCCGGAGGCAAGCCCGTAAGATGCAAGCGTATCTCTGGTGGCAGTGGGACGAGAGCCAATTGATGCTGATGATGATAGCGTTGTGATGCAGGCGTGGTATGGATCAGAGGCGCCCGTAGAAGCGGGCTCGTTGCAGTGCCCACGATGCAACAAGCAGTTGTATATGGTCGCACAGGTCCGCGCGCTCAGTGCGGATTTGCTCTGTTGATATGAGCTCATGTTGTGCTTCGACTCTTGATAATAGGTGTACGCGCCAGTCGACACGGATCGCACCCTTTACGTGTTTGGCTGCAACTCGGCCGAGTGCACTGAAGTCGCTGGCAGGTACGGGACCACTCACCTCCAGCAGTTATGATCGGCGAGCTCATGTAAGGCTGTGGTATTTCGTAGTTGGCGTGTTCTGCGTGACGAAGCCGCGCCAAAGGATCCGCAGCGCATCGCTGTTGACGCTGTCGAGCAAGTCACGGCGCAGATGAGTGCAGTAAAAGTGACCAGTGGATGGGCCGCCACGTCGGATGGAGAAGACAGCGACTGGAGCGATGATGAGGATGACGCTGAGCAGGCTGAAGAGAGCTGCCAACCCTCAAGCGAGATCGATCTCGAGCAGCTTTTGAACGAGCGCGATGCTGCCATGACGTTAACCAAGGATGCAACACCCAACAACAACAAACCAAAGCCAGACACAGATGCTGCAGTATCGACTACTTCAACCTCCGTGTCTACTGCTGATGCATTCCCAGCCATGACAATCGAGGTGCTCGATGAGCCCTTCGAGGATTACACGAGCGAGAACGATTTCTCGTACGAGAACCGGTTGCTGCAGGACTACATCAAGCAGGAGGAAGAGGACGAGTCCACGGACGTGAACGATCTTCGCCGCATCATCTCTACAACCAAGAAAAGCACGCCGGCTGCCGCGTCTTCTTCCGCTGCCGCTGGCTCCTCCTCTGGCGAATCCTACGAGAAAACGCCCGCGAGTCAGAAGCATTTCATGCGGTTCCAGAAGCGCATCAATCGCTGTCCGTTGCAGTGTCTGCGCTACGACTACGGAGGTGAGCCCTTGTGGCCCGTGACGATACCTCAGAGCCTGAAGATCCCCGCTTGCGCGTGTGGCGCGGAGCGTGTATTTGAGTTCCAGCTCCTGCCCACGATCAACTACTTTCTCAAGGTGGACCAAGTCGCGGCCGCCGTTCGCGCAGCAGAGCAATCATCGCCTGCTGCGATCGCAGGCGGCATGGACTGGATGAGCCTCATGATTTACAGCTGCCCTCAGAGCTGCTCGCGCAGCCGAGAAGAGGTTGTGTTCGTGCTGCCGTCATCCAAATCGTAATCAGATTCCTCACAGTAGAGACGGCAGACGTTAAACGGTAAAAAAAGAGCCCACCTTCACGTTACCTTCTGGACACATTTGCCAGAGTATGGTCCACCTTCCAGCAACATCAATTGCTCGACACATTTTGAAGCGCTCGCGGCAACCACCACCGACCGCATAGAACGATGCACGTGGCCTGGCGCGTGAGCTGCCGCAATCGCCAGGGCGCATCGTCCATTGCACGCACGCATGGCCCCAGCAATAGACACAGTGGCTATGCGCCGCCGCCGCTCGCAGGCCGCGCGTTCTCGTTCGGCGCGAAGTTCCCGACCCAGCACGAGTCCGCCATGCTGGCCAGCACTGATTCGGAGCTGGACGACCCGAACAGCTCGCGCCTGGTCTGTGGCAAGTGCAACTCGGCGCTGAGCAAGACCAAGGACCTGGTGTTCTTCAAGTGGTACGTGGGACCCACGACGCGGTGCTATAGCAGTGGATGTATGACTCATGCAGGTTGTTGCACGAGAGCAGGAAGGGCGGCATCCACCTCTCGAGCATCACAGACGCGCCACTGGAACAATTGCGATCGCCGGACAGTGACGAGCTCGAAGAAGAGGCCAACTACTGGAAGAAGCACCGGTTAAGTTGCATCAAGTGCGACCACCACGTGGGCACGCGAGCGCGCGTGTTCGCGTCCGACAAGATCCTGTTCAGCGCCAAGCAGGTCGCGATCCAGATGCCGGACAACCAGTCTCCGATGCTGTCGCTCTCTGGCTACCCGTCCTCGCTGTTGGGCTTCTCCATGTGGTCGGAACTGATCCTGATGGTGGAATCGCAGCCGAGCTTGAAGGAATCGCTTCAGATCCGACGCGTACGGTCCAGTGGTGTCTTGATCAATGGGTTGAATCCAGCGGTCTAACATGCGTGCCTTTAATGCACAGGTGGACCACATTCGGGATGCCACGCCTGCCAGAAAGGAGCTCAATACAAAACTGCTGCTGGCCAAGAACCTCAATCGACTGTTGCGCATCGTGGATGAGAACGTACGCTCTCCCCCCTTGCATGCGCTATAGACCTGCTGACTGGCTCACCTGGGGCGTTTGTGCGCATAGTATCACGAGATGAGTCATGTCAACATCTGCACGGCGCTGGATCGCGCTGCGAAGTTCAAGGCGTTTGAAGCACGGGCCAAGGACGCGGTGGTAAGAGTCTACCCGTGGGGCTTTACCTGCAACAGCATACTGAAGGACAAGGTCTTTGGATTTGATGCAGAACACCACGCCTCGGTTCAACATTTCCAACAAATCCGAGGCGCCGGAAGATGGATTGCTGGACCTTCCGGCCAACGTGCTGATGGGTGGCGTTGTGTCGCAGCAGCAAGCGGCGACGCAGAAAAAGCGGTACACATGCTATCTTACTCTATTTGTTGTTACGTGGCAACGCTGACTCACACTCTTATCACAATGCCATGCAGCATGCAACGACTGGTCGATGCCGTCGAGAACGTGGCCAACTTCAGTATCGGTGCATTTAATGATGGCCTCACGCTTTCCCAAGTGTCGAGCTCGCTGTCGCAGTTGGGCATTGGGCGGCCAACGATTCTCCAGTACGTTGTTTGTATGTGCTAACTGACGAGTTGCTTCAATGACTAATGATCGCCTTTGTGTGTTGGGTAATAGACCGCTTGCCAAGCAAATGCTGTTTCTCATGGATTCGACGGAAAAGAAGATCAAGCTGCACGAAGCGTCTGTGCTGGCCACCAACATTGTGCACCTCAGCGCAAAGGAAGTTCGGTCCGATGAATGGGTGGCGAATCTTCTTCAAGCGGTCTGGAAGATCTGGTTGGACAGCGAAGCCAACAGCGACCTGGATCCGGCCGTGCGCGCAGAGAGTTTGATATCGCTGGCTCGAGCGTATGTGATGGCCGGCTTCTTTGCCGAAGAGCTGTTTCGAACCGTGTTTGCGCAAGTCAATGCTGGCGTGCTCGACGATCTGCCACTCGCTCCTTACAAGCTCAAGTTGTGGCGCTCGAAGATGTACGAAATGCATTTGGATTGTGAGCTGACCAATCGACCCGAAGAGTTCCGGTTATCGCCGGCCAAGGCCAAGAAGTACAAGGCAACGTTTGAAGAAGTGCAGCGTCAGGCGAGCTCCTTCCGACTGCGTCATTTGGTTGGCAGTGCGTTAGACCAGATGACGATCGAGCATGTCGGCTCGTACGCTGTTGAGGCCGGCTATTCTTTGGACGTGGCAGCGCCCAAGCTCCGGATCGGCATTGAGATCAATGGTCCCAACTGCTACCAGGCAGATGAACATGTCGATTCAGAGCAGGACGATTTCGTCGAGGACAAACCGTTAGGCTTTGTGGACCTCAAGGCTCGCCATTTGAGCCAGCTGGGCTGGACCGTGATTCAAATCCGAGCTGACAAGTTCCAGCAACTCGCCACGCTGGAAGACCGCGTCAAGTACCTGAGCATGCTGTTTGAGGTGGCCACGAACGGCCAGCGACAATTCAAACGGAAAACTGGCAAGAAGCAGGAGAGTCGTTTGCTGTGAGCCTCTCCTGTGACGCAGCCACCATAGACAGACCTTCGAATTAAAAAATCAGCACCAGAAAGCGTTGGCTCTGACAGTTGGCTTCAATAGACAAAACAAAATGCAGGCGCTCTATTTTCACTTGGTACTACATGGGGAGATTACTCCTGTTTGGATTTCTTCTTCTTGCTCTTCTTGTCCTTTTTCGACGCCTTCTTGTCGCCTTCCACTTGCTCGACAGCGTCTTCTTCGGGCGCCGTGTCTTTACTCTTCTTGGATTTCTTCTTCGCGCGCTTCGTGTCTTTGTCCTCGACAACTGCGGTGCCCTCGGCCTCCTCTGACGGCTCCTCCAGCTTGCGCTTCTTGGACTTCTTGGCTACAGAGTCCTGCTCCGCGTCATCGCTCGACTCAACCG
Organism: Elongisporangium undulatum; assembly: GCA_023334555.1. Classification (NCBI taxonomy): domain Eukaryota; phylum Oomycota; class Peronosporomycetes; order Pythiales; family Pythiaceae; genus Elongisporangium; species Elongisporangium undulatum. The sequence goes on from JAADVF010000344.1 coordinate 13,606, forward strand.
ACTCCTTCTTGGCCTTTTTGGCAGCCTTCTTGGCGCGCTTCTTCGCATCCTTGTCATCGCTGCTGCTCTCAGCCACCGACTCGTCTTCGTCCTCTTCCGGCGCCTGCTCCTTCTTGGCCTTCTTCTCCTTCTTGGCCTTCTTCTCCTTCTTGGCTTTCTTCTCCTTTTTGGCCTTCTTCTTGCTGCTCACATCCTCCTCGTCCTTGTCTTCCTCAAAACGCTTGTGCTCGTAGCCGCCTTCGCCCTGGCGCACAAACATCGAGTACAGACCTGCGCATTCGAGCGAACGTCAATACAGCCAATAGCAGCATGTACACCATTTAGATCGGATACGCACCATTGTTTGGGAGTCCATCCGTGCGCTTGGCGCCCTTCTTGCCGACGTTCGAGCCAAAGCCAAGACCACCCTACACGATGCAATAATGATTAGCATCGATTACACTACGCTATTGCGACACCCCCAGAGCATGGAATGACGTCATTCGTATGGCTACGCATGCGCATGGCCTTGTAGTATAGCTCACCTTCTTGCCACCGGGGCGCAGCTTGGACAGCACGTCGTGCAGCTGGATCAGCTTGGCCTCCTCCATGTCTTCAGTATGAGCTCTTGGGTGATTCTGTTGGCTGCGGAGACGACTCGCGCCAATTTACAAAACACGGTTGGGTCCGTTTAGTCTGGGGTCATGCAGAATGATGGTCCCTCTCCAACCAAGGCACTGGTACACTTGGGTGGTACATCTCGTGTCACGTGCAGAACGGCTGGACGTGCGAGGTCAAATCAATCACAGACGCAGTGCGTCACTAATGCACCTTGAAGCCAAGGTTTTTTTCGAAGCCCACCAATCCCTCGGGGTAGGGGATTGTGTTCGGTGCGTAATCCGTCCATCTTCCATATAGTGACCACATCACCCAAATTGAAAGGTGCACGCCCAGCCATCTTCAGAACAGTGTACAACAGTGCCGTATGCATTTATTCGTGGCTTACGAATGCAAGACAGTTGGGCAGCTGGCCATCTTCAAAGTCACTAAACCAGGGTATTACATCATCTCCACATCGTGCTGGGGTTGCCAAGTGTCGCTAAACAGGAGTCTTTTTCCTGCACACGGATGACAAAGGGATAAGTAAAACCTCGCGACGCTTCAAAGGTTTTTTGCCGAGGCTGCGTCTATTACTCATCCCCAATGTACACGCAGCGTTAGCACCGGAGCGGTCAGAAGAAAACAGAAGACAGTCGATCAGCTCATTTCCTTTCTGGCCCGGACCTCCTCGAGCGCTTCCCCACCCGATCGACAGCCATGACGGAGACGAACGGCAACGTGCACACGCCCACGCACGCGTACCAGCACTTGGAGAACCAGGAGAAGCTCGTGGTGCAGACCCCGCGCGGCAATGACAAGGAAGAGGCGGCCTACCTCGAGTCCCAGGAGGGTGGCCCGAAGAAGAAGCGATGCCTGTTCTGGTTCATGAGCAAGAAGGCGCGCATTTGGTCCATCGTGGGCTCGATCGTCGTGGTCATCGCTGTCGTGCTGATGATCATCTTCCTGGCTGTGATCCCCCATATGTTCCAATCAAACGCCGACCATGTGTCGTTGACCATGAACTACCTTGATATGGAGTCAGTGCTCTCGGACTCGGCGGTCGACGTCAAGTTTAGCGTTCAGGCCTACTACGCGGGCTCGATCAAGTCCACGACGGACGAGACCACGGCCACGCTCTCGTACGATGGCCAGGACTTTGCTACGCTTGTGATCCCGGCGCTCACGCTAAAGAAGAAGACGTCGTTTGAGGTTGCTGCCTCGGAATCGCTTACTGTCACGGACGCGACGGTCTTTGAGAGCATGGCCACGGCTGCTGTTACCAGTGAAAGCATCGAACTTGTGCTGGACGCCTCCATCACGGCCCACTCGCACGGCTTTTCCAAGAGTGGCCTCAAGTTCAAGCGCACGCTTACTGTCAAGGGCTTCAACCAGTTCAGCAACCCTAAGACGTCGATCAACTACATGAACATCACGTCGTGCTCGGACGGCCTCACCATCGTGCTCAACGCCAGCATTGACAATGTGTCCCAGCTCGGCCTGAACGGCATTGGCGCGCTCAACCTGAGCATGTACTACGGCCAGGACTACCTCGGCTACGCTATCTCGGCCGACGCCTCGACCGGTGTGCCGCGTGGCCAGGCCAACCAGCTCTTTAACGCTGTTGTCCCCAACTCAACGGCCCTGACCAAGATGGTTGCCGGTGTCGCCAGCAGCAATGCGCAGTTCTACATCACGGGCGGCAGCGACTACACCACAAACCTTGCGCTGCTCAAGCCGGCGCTCAAGCAGCTCAACATGAGCGTGCCCTACACGGACGGCCTTACCAAGGTCGGCTTCGGCACGTGCATGACCACTTAAGTTCGTTGCTGCATTATGCATATTACTGTTATAGCCATAATACAGTACCTCCTCGTTGTCGTTGTTTGATGTTGACGGATCTATTTATGGGAAATCGTTACTTGAAGTTGGTTCGCTCTGGAAGACCTGATTTATTTTTAGATCGCATTGCTTGTTTTTGGCATTTTCCCCAATATATCAGGCAGCGTTATGGCATCCGGGGAGCTTCTTTATGGGATCGCGGGCGGCGGAAAGGCGTCCAGGCCGTTGCGCTAAAGGCGAACGGTCCGCTTGCCATTCGTTACTATCGCGCAACAGAGAGAGAGAGCGGAAGCGATTGTATGTGATCCATGTTCAGCAGCTTCCTCTCGTCCGCCTCCAAGCGCCCGTCGCCGCCCACAAAGGCCAGCTCCTCCATGCAACTGCCCACCACCAATATGGACGACGAGAGCTCACGTCGACTCTTCCAGCGCTCGGCATCGCAGCCGAATTATGTCATGAACGACAGCAGCTACTATAGCAGTGGCCGCAGTCCGGATCGCCACAGCAGCATGATGACCATGTCGCCGCCCGGCTCGCTGGGCTCTGTGGAGCGCAGCTCGGTCTTCGGCTCTTGTGCGCAGGTGCTATCGACTGTCGTCACGGCGCTGGCGCATACAGTGCAGATGCACAAGTTCTACGCCGAGCCGGAGGTGGAAGGCACCACCACGCGAGCAGCCAAGCTGCTGTATGTGTCACTGCTGGAGCGCGTGCAGAAGGAGCGTGGCGAGTGGCAGGGCTTCGCGCAGAGCGAGAGCGATCCAGCGGCCATGGACACGCAGCAGGAGACCGCTCTGGTCATGCTGGAGACCCACGTGGCATCGCTACCTTCCGTCCAAGAGAAGCTCGCAGTGCTGCACGAGCTGCTGGAGGTGAGCTTCCGCAATCTGCGCGGCGCGCTGGTGAGCACGAGTGTGTACATGCGGCACCGCAAGCGCCTAGCGGACGACCGCAATATCAGCCTCATGCCGCCGCCGTCGCTGCCCGTGCTGCTCATGATCGGAGAGCTGCTGGGCGAGATCGGGCGCGACGAAAAGCTGTGTCTCTTCCGGCTGCTGATCCTGTGGAACGTGATCGTCGCTGTCAACGAGCGCTATTCACTGATCCGGATCATCGATGAACAGCACGACCGGATCTTCAGCGAAAGCACCGACTTTGACTACATGGTGAGGCAATCTCGAAGGAGCGTGCATTGGGTTATTGTGAGCGTGCTAATGGGGCTATCTCTGCGTGTGGCTGTGATATCAGACGGCCAGGAAGGGCGCACGCCATGACCTTGTTGCCATGGACATCCTCCAGCTCCTGGCGCTGAATCGAGACGTGCTGTTCAGCGATCTTGAGGTAACTTACAGTAGCGATTGCACATGCACTTGAAGCTTGGGACGAGTAAGCTCACGCCTCAGCTGCCGATGTGATGATGCTTGTTTAGTACATCGTGATCCTGCAGGAGCTGCACGCGAGTCCTGTGCTCACGGAGAATCCAGTCGAGCACTCTCCCCTGAGTCTCGACAAGAAGCAGTTAGAATCCGACGTGCATGCCTCCTCCGATCCTGATGTAGCAGCCACCAGCCTGCCGTCACTCACGCCATTGAGCCCCGCGGTGTGCTTAGCCGCCGATGAACCTCCTCCCTCGGCCGACGTGGCTTCCGGCTCTGTTTTAAAGAAGGTCTTGGGGGCTTCTCGTCCCACGGTGGCGCCGGAACCCATGGCCACGTCTTCCGTCCAAGAGACAGCGACGGTTTGCCACTCATCGGCTGCGATCTCAGGACAGGCGCACGCGACGACAGTGGGCCTCCAGCCATCAACACCAGCACCGGAGACGGCCGTGATTACGGCAGTTAAACCCAATCCGGGCAGCGGAGTGGGACCAGAAGCCAGCGATGCGTTGAGCTTGATGGACGCGTCACACTTGGAGTTGGAGCGCAACCAGTCGGACTTGAGCTGGTCGGACACCGACAGCGCTGGTTCCATTATTGTGGAACACTTCGAAGCCGCCAGAATCAGTGCCGACGTCCAGTTATCAACTGAAGAATGCGATGGTGAGCACGCGAAAGAATGCCCGGCTCCTCCTTCAGACGAAGCGCCAGCCATTTCAAGCAACGAGAGTTCGCCAAAGAAAAGCGCTACGCATGGGCCTATCGTGAGCATCCGCCACCACAGTCTCTCGCCGCTCAAGTCCATCCGCCACACCAAGACATTGTCTATTAGCAACCAGGACGCCGGCCCACAAGAAGAAAACCCAGGCAGCAGCCCAGACAAGAAGGAGCACGCGACGCGCAGGCCCACGATCTTGTGGCAGGACGCCATCAAAGTGGCGGACATGGTGGAGAAGTCGCACAAGTCAGCACACAGCAGCGGCCACAGTCGCAGCCACAGCAGCGCTACTGATCCAGAGTCGTCGCCAGGCAAGCTTGAGCGTCCACGCAGTGCGTCCAACTCGCCGGGAAAGATCGTGAAATCCCGCGACGCCAGCGAGGTCACGACGCTTTCGACCCACTACTTCAGCATGTCTCTGGCCGCCGCCACGGTGTGCACCATGGCCACTATGGCCGTCTACGCCCTGCGCAAGCCGCACTAAAAAAGTCAATGATGCGTTTGAATAGTTTGGTCTCGCTGTCGCGGGCAAGGGAGGACCGGTCTGCATGGGCCGGACCGATTACGAATCCCCAAGGGCGATTACCGAGTGCAGTGATCCCGCCATTTCCTCCCATCGTGTGTGCGTGTGCGGTCTCTGCCATGTCCAGTCTGAACCCAAGCGCTTTAACGTGGCGCAAAATGGGCCCAGATGGGTGCGTAGTGCCACCGAGCCACACGTTCTGGGTGCGATCTGCTGCACCAAAGGTCGTCATTGGAACACGAACCCAGAGCCAAAAATCCAGCCCTCCGTGCAACAAACGGCGACTTCGCTGGGCGCAGCACTTAATCAAGGATGACCAGCGCTTGACACGTGATCTTGATCTGTGCGGCTCTGGGTGGGCCAGTCAAGACTGAGAGCATGAGTTAATGAGCTTGTCCTGCCCATGAAGCATGAAGCGGTCAGAGGAAATGAAGATGTCAGGTGGGCTGCATGATCTACTGTACTGTATCTATGTTTCGACCTTTCGGTGGTGCAATTTAGTAATTTACGGCTCTCCGTTGTAAATTTTTGGAACTTTGACTGAAACACAGATCATGACTTGGTTTTTGTATGGCACAATTGTTGAACGGGTACAAGAGATGGGCTGCAAGGCATGACCCATGAGGACCGAATGCACGAGAAGGTCGGTCATGGGGCTCGTAAGTTCTTCAGAGCGCACGTCATGTCGCGTGAGAGACCTGTGGCGTCGCGCCTGAGAGCTTCTGGATGTTTTGCAAGAGAATGGCGATTGAAGCTGAAGCTTTTCCATCGATCCATCTCGCCAAAGAGCCACAGTCCAACGCCTGTTGGCTTCCCATCGTTTACCAAAGGGTATCAAATATAACAGGCATATAGACGCTGTGTCTCTTTCATATACTGGGCAATGACGAAACGTAAACGTAGCGAGTATCTGATTTGGCAGGTTGTTCGGTGGTCCTTGCTGTCATGATGATGGCCAAACGGCAATTGTTAACATGGACAACCTGAAGCTGATCCTCATTCGGGAACCTGCTGGCCAACACACAAGCAGCAACCAGCCAACCCAATGTCGCTGATGCGTCGCACTACCGCAGTGTGGGCCGCCGCCGCATTAGCCTGCGCCTCATGCTCCTCCGTCGCCCAAGCGGCGTCCACGACCTCCACGATCTGCGCCAGCGCCAACTTCACGTCCGCGGCTTCGACTGCGCTGGGCGGTGGCCCGGTCTCTCTTCGCTCGCTGGTCGTCGGGGACGAAGTGTGCCTGGAATTCTCGCTGGCGTCCAGTGTGAGCGCCTCGTGGTTCGCCGTCGGGCTCTCTCGCGGTGACACCATGGTGAGCTCTCCGGAGGCCAACGTCATGGTCTTCCGCACGTCCGTGGGCACGCCCGAGTCCTACTCGATCGCCGGCTACGCGTCCAGTGACGTATCCCAGGAGAGTGCGCAGACCTCGTTCGTGGTCCACAACTCCAGCACCTCGTCCATGTCGTTCAGCTACCAGCGCACGCTGGCCGCCTCGGAGTCCACGGACGTGACCATCGTGCCCTCGACCTCCATGAACTTCATCTGGGCCTACGGCACGTCCTGGCCGATCTACGGTCATCGCTCGGGCACCAACGGCGTGGCTTCGTATGTGTTTGCGGCCGACGGAGCCTCGGCGTCGTCGTCCTCTAGCACGACCACCAGCACCAGCATCGGCAGCTCCAGCTTTTACTGCAATGACAAGAACTGCCCGGCCATCGTGGGCGGCATCGCCTTTGCGGTCATGCTGCTCTGCGGCTTTGTCTTGAGCTTCGGGCTGCGTGGATCGGCCATCGCGCGCTTCTTGCACCACCGCATGATCGTCCAGCCGCCTGTCAAGGTCACGAAGAACGACTTGGTCGCTACTCCATGGGCCATGTTCATGCAGAACCTGGCCGACCTGCGCATCGGTGAGCTGCTGGTCATGCTGATCTTCGTCGTTGCGGTCATTATCTTGATCGCGCTGGACTCAAAGGCCACCAAACAAGTGACCTCGGGCCAGGTCGCGCTACTGGTGCTCATGTTCTTGGTGCTGCCGGTCTCGCGCGTTGGTCTGTGGCGCGTGCTCTTTGGCGCCTCGTTCGAGCGCATTGTCAAGTTCCACCGCTGGATGGGCATGATCATGACCATCGCCACCATCATCCACGTGATCCACGCAGTGGATGTCATCAAGATGACGTCGTCCGAAAAGTACGGCAATGTGACGCCAGTCTACGGCGCCGTGGCCTTTTTCGCGTTCATGCTGATGGCCGTGCTGAGCATTGAGTTCATCCGCCGCCGCTTCTTCGAGGTCTTCTACGTCACCCACCGCGTGCTCTCGATCGTCGGCTTCGTGTTCACCATCTTGCACTGCCCCAAGGTCATCGGCTGGGCTCTGCTGGTGCCGCTCGCGTTTTACGTGCTCGGCCTGGTCGGCGCATGGGCGTCCGGCATGACGGCTTCGCACCAGGGAAAGCTCACGGTGCACCACTCGTCGACTGCGACTTCGCTCGTGCTTCACCCGACCAAGACGACCTTGAACTACGCCAAGAAGATGCACGACGGATCGTACTTCTGGGTGCGCATTCCGTCGATTTCGGGGTGGCAGTGGCATCCATTCTCGGCCATTGTGACCCCTGAAGGCGACTCCATCGGATTCTGCATCAAGGCCATGGGGCACAACTCCACATTCACGCACTCTTTGCTGAAGGAAGCCCAACTGCAGCACGAGATCTCGGTCAACCTCTGTGGCCCGTACGGAAAGCTCTCGCTTGTCGTTGACAACTACGATGTCGTGATCATGGTCGCAGGCGGTGTGGGCATCACTCCCATGCTCAACTTGATCAACCAAAAGCGCGCATTTCCGTCGTCTTCGTCATCTATCGCATCGGCAAGCTGGCATGTGTTGTGGTCGGTGCGCGATGAAAAGGACCTGCTCATGACGGAAGACTTCATGCCCTCCTCTGCTTACTTGGAGAACGATCTGCCTGTGATTGGCCTGCAAGACGCTGATGAGGTCGTGCTCGAGTCAAACCAGCCGTTCGCGTTCCACGTGAGCTGGGATTGCCATGTTTCGACCGCCAAAACCTCCGGATCCGTCGCCAGAACGAATGGCGACTTGCTGTCGTACAAGTGCGGCCGTCCGATCCTGGATGAGATCATCAACAACAGTCGATTCGCTGGCAAGCGCGTGGCCGTGGTCGCCTGCGGTCCGCCCACGATGACTGTCGAGGCCCAACACTTGGCGCGCGCTTGCAACTTCGATTTCCACAAGGAAGTCTTCAACTGGTGATCTTTCTCTACAATATCATGCATTTTCCCAATAAGTTAGACAGAAGAAGGGGTGAGAGCGCAATCATCCATCATTCGCTATTCTATACAACGACTTTGACTTCCGAGTCGCTCGTCTCGCCCGCCTATAATACAATCCGAAGATCTACTGGAATTTGAACGAGTAGTCGACTCCTAACGATTGAGTTCACAAACGTAGTGTCAGCAGGTGTTATCCTTTTGTACCACAGCAAGCATAGCAAGAGCGCCACGAACCGCCATGCTCGAGTGTAAACTGAAGCACCATGATCAACCAGCCTGCGAAAAGGGATTGCAGAATGGCGTTGTCTCGCTCCAATACTTTGGCCAGCAAATGCAGCGCTGAGATGTTGAACTTTCGGAGCAGTAGGAAATGCATATACAGGAGCGAGACAAACTCAAGACTGCCGTACAACGCGATGTTCCGCACTGTGGTCACAAGTCTGGCGGCGTCGATATGCCGAGTCTCGGGGTAATATTTGGCATTGGGGGAGTGGAAAAGGATGATCAGATAGAGTGAGTAAAACATCGGGACGGCGCACTCGATGAACTCTGTGATAACAATATGCTCGCACTCTGAAACGAGCTCTTGGATACTCGAGTTGAGTTTCCTATTTTCCAAGGAGGATTCGTTGGGAACTGCCAGTTCTGATGTGGGAGCTGGAGCCACGGATCGCAATCGTATCAACCTCGACCCCCAAATCATGTTCTTATTATTGGGATCAAGCCCGATTCGAGCGAGGTTCTGCCTCACATCTTGGACGCGCTTGTGCAAACAGCGAAGGTGGTATACATTCTGGACCGAATCGACAATGATGAGTGCTGCCCCTGAAAGCGTGGAACCCGCTGTCTGCATGCATTTGAACAGATACAGCGAGTCAAACAACTCGACGCTAACCATGCCAAGCTCAGTAGCTCCAGGTATCCCGTCCAATGCCTGCGCAAACAGCCGCTTGATGACATATTTGATGATAGGAAGCATCAATACGGAAGCCATTTGAGCGAATCCTTGCAGTCGAAGAAAAACAGCGTTGTAGGCTGGATAGAGTATCACAAGAACCGACTGGATGGACCCAATTTGATACACAATGCGAACTTGTTTCTGGATCTCCGGATTCTCTCGCCACTTTTTGACGCCAATACTCAGTCGTAAGCACGAGTACCAACAGGTTTGCCATCCTGGATTGCCAAGAAGGATAAAGAATGGCACTGGAAAACGCCAATAGTGAGCAAGCAATATGAACTGACATACAAATCCAATCGACGTTCCAACTGCGATGAACCACTTGTGTTTGATCTTCAACCCGGTAGCAGGGGCAACAATGCTCGTTTGAACAGCAAGCCCAAACGAAAGGACGAAACTGGTCAAAAACAAGCGAATCAAATAGGTCCAGTTGGCTTGCCACCCTTCACTTGGTGGTTGCAGTGGTAAAAGCTCGATCAATGTGGTGCACCCAAACGATGGCGCAAACGCCAGCGCGGAGACAACAACCACATGCAGCCATGAAGTTGATTTGCTGTAGTCTAAAAAGCTTTTCACTCGTCGGCGCTTTGAGGCGTCTGATAAAGCAGCTCGCATTTTACTCCATTGATAGGACATCAGTAAAATCAGTCGTGGTCACGAAACAAATCGTGCAATATACGATTCGTACCTCTTGAATGGGGCTCTCAGAGATGTGCAGCGTGTCTCGTTTGGATGACTCGCATTTGGCGCTTCGTGTCCGTCACCAGTTGGTCAAACCATCTATTGATGAAATGTGTTTGCTCCTCGTCTTCCAATTTTAAAAATGCCTCGTAACGGCTTTATCACAAATACCGGTAGTTTGAATCAAGAATAAAAGGGTTAGTTATCGCTTCCACCTGAATGCGCTGAGCCACGGCACTCGTTGTGGTTCCAGCCAAATAAAAGACATCTCAGTTAGTACATAGATCTGATCACGGAGTCCACAAATGTTTGTCATTGGTTTTTTCGCCTGTGTTGTTGTAGTCCAACCAGCTCGTGACATAATCGTCCAGCAAAAAAATAACTTTCCATCCACACTGCAAAGTTTTGAGGTCCTTTGGGCGTATTCATGAATTGCCTTTTCGATTACTTAACTGTACGTGAACGTGGAACCGCGCAGACAACTTTCCCGATCTTCCACTGTTGGTATCAAGAGATAATTGACTCGAGTTAGGTCGTGGAGGTCCAGAACTTTACCACTGTAAACGATTTTTCACAAAAGACTTCAGCTCTGATGCAATAAGTCATTGTTAGGGCGACACGAATCAGAATGAGCAGTGTGGCAATGCAATCGTCTTTGATTCACTATTCAATATAATCAAAATCGTCTTTCACTCCCAGCCACTTGTCCACCTAGTTAGGTGCCACAATAAAGGTCAGCATTGTGTGCTCTAGATCAATTGCATGGAGAATAGCGTTACCTCAGATGCAGCGCAACCTCGCTTCTGCGTCACCCAGGATTTAAGACTGAAAATGTTGTCTGGACACCACAAATGTCTTGTTCAGCATGTCACTTCCAGCTCATATAGACACCAATGTAAGCCGTACCAGTCCATCGATCAGCGCCGGCCTTCGCTATCTGAACCTTGCGCTCTATCATACGCATGAAATCATTGCAAGCATTGTGAGTCGCCATTCAGCCAACGCGATAGCTTTGTGGTTTACCCATGTCTTCAAGGATCTCCGGGTCGTTGTCAGCGAGATGTTTCACCTTCGCGCGCATCTGCTGCACACTCGCTTGTAGCTCACTCATGCGCTGCAATTTATCCACACGTTCACTCTGCACCAAGGACAAACGAATCAGTCGGCATTCTTAGGGTGGCCTTGGGAAACGAGGCGGCCTACGGATTCCGTTCGCATGCTCTGCTGCGTCTCGATAGCTTGCTTCGCTTTGGCGATCTTCTCTTCAAGCGTCTGCTTGCGCTTCTCCATCTCACTCAGCTTGCGCTTGCGTGACTGCGAGAGCTTGGACGGATACGACCAGAAGTAGTTGCCCGAGCCAATCTGAACAGCAACACCATCAGATACAAACACGCCCAAGGGACTAATAGAGCGAGCGCAAGCATCTGTACCTTATCAAAGTCCACGAGTCCATCATCTACAAGCGCCTGGTTCACGTCCTTGATCGTCTGCAGTACTGGTGAGCCACAGAGCAAGAACTTCAGCGTCAGCCATGACGACGAACACGCGTGCACGCATCTCTTACCAACGCCGGCCTTGGCGCCAATCTTCTCGATCTCCTTGAGGTTGTACACCTCCATGGACTCGTGGTAGATCTTGAGGATGCGCTGGCGCTTCTCGTCCAGCGACACGCCCTTCTTGCGCTTCGACATGCCTGTCCTTCCCGCCTTGCTTCCGCTGCTTTGGCCCAAGAGTGCAGCCCAAACGGCAACAATGGTTAATTAACCATAACGGATAATCTATTTGATTTAACAGTTATTTAACTTTTCTGAAGCAGCTCGCGCTTGCCGCCCACAAGTGCGATAGTGCGCTGCAGGACTTGATCGGCATCGGTCAGCAGCTCAGCCAGCGATCCGTCGTTGGCGATGACCAGATCGGCCTTGGCCACTTTCTCCTGTGGAGACGCCCACATGAGTCCATTTGTTAGCGCATTAAGTACTACGATGCAACGGATCCCAAGGGCAGCAAACGTACATGGAGCTTCATCTGCGAGCGGATCCGCTTCTCGGCGTCTTCTTTGCTCATGCTGTCGCGCTTCATGAGACGCTCGAGCTCGTTCTCCTCGGAGCAGGCCACTACGATCAGCGGGTAGCAGAAGTGCTCCAAGAGATGCGTCTCGAACAGCAAGGGCGCGTCCAGCACGACCAGACGCCGGCGCTCGATCAGTCGGTAGTACACGAGCTGCTTGAACATCTCCCAGATGATGTATTTCTGGTATCGCACGGGGCTTAGTCAATCAGCAAAAGACGTGCCGGTAGTTGGAGAGCGAGTCCACGTACATGCGTGCAGGCGTTCAGGCTCTGGCGCTTGGCCGGGTCGCTGAAAATGATCGCACCAAGCTTGGCTCGATTGAGCGTCCGGTCCTCCTCGTTCAGCACTCCTTCGCCAAACGCACGCACGATGGCGTTGTACGAGGCGCGGCCTGGCATCACGACTTCACGGGCCACGACGTCGGCGTCAACGATCACGGCGCCGGACTCGCGCAGGAAGTTCGACACCGTGCTCTTGCCAGTCGCGATGCCGCCTGTTAGGCCGACGCCCACCAAGGACGAGCCCAGCACTCCACCCGCATAGAAGCTTCCAGCGATAGCAGCAGCTGCAGGCAGAGAGTACTGTGTACATGACCAGAGAACACCATCAGAACGTGCAATTGATTCCCATTGGAGCAGTGACACTCGTGATCAAGCTGCAAAGACTCACCACTGGGAGCAGCAGCAGCGGTAGGAGGTTGATGGCCCACCGCTTGATGGACTGCGTACTGCAGCGCTCCTTGAGCAGCCCCAGGGGAATGCCCAGCAGACCACTGAGCGCCACAAGCACCGGCAGCATCTCGTCCGCTTCTTTCGCCTGTCAAAGTGATGAGCAGCTCCTCATGGTTGACGTCTTCATTGGTTGGATTTTCTACCAATCATCATCAGTGTGATTTGGGATTTAAACCAATCAGCAGCTCTATAGATTTTTATCACATTTCATTCCGCAATCAGCAATCTGCCATGGCGAAAGGGCAGACGGCATGGCAGATGCTGCCGGACGGCACGCCGCTGCTGGAGTTCCTGCAGGCCATGGACCTCGCGCGATGGCTGCTCACGAGTTCCAGCGCCACGGCCGACCACTCGAGCGACTTGTGGACGTGGATCTGGCGTCGCATGGCCGAGTGCTGTCCTCAGAGCGAGTTCCCGCGACAAGCGCCAGACGCCTCGTGCTTTGAGCTGAAGGCGCTGCTCGAGCTTCTCTGCCGCATCCACGTCATCTCGACATGTAGGAAACCAAGGCTACTGATCTCCATTTGCTGAATGGTATGCTTATACGTGCTTGTATTGCAGATGGATACACGCTTCGCTTCTCGGCGACTCGACGAGGCGGTGCCGTGCGCTTTGCAGACGAAGAGCGGTACATCACGAACTGGGGCATCCACGGAGGTTCCATCTTCGGCGATACTTGTTGTGTGCGCAATGGCGTCAGCTATTGGGAATGTCGTGGGCTCAGCGAGGGCAGTTACATGGGCATCGCAGAGGAATCTGCTTCCACCACCAGCTTACCAAGCGGCATCCAGCTCAAGAGACAGGAGCGCATGTTGTCGCTGCCGACACCGGCCTGCGACTCCATCCCTGCGATCATGTACTGCGAGAGCGGCTTCATCACCAACGGCGCGTTCTTTGGTCCCAAGCCTCGGCTACCGGCCGGAGTCAAGTATCTGCAGGCCGAGCCGTTCAAGGAGAACGATCTGGTGGGTGTTCTGGTCGACCTGGTCGACGGCAAGCTGCTATTTCTGCTGAATGGCCTAGTACAAGGGATCCCCATTCCGATCGACAAGACCAAGACGTATATTCCGCTGTTCAGTGCTCGCGCGTGCTACCATTTGGAGCTGCTGCCCGAGGTCACACCGCCATGGCACGCCATCTACCCGGACCTACTGCTCCACGGAGTCTGCCGCCACCAAAAAGCGACGCCTACTGATAGTGGAATTGATTTGCTCCACGCCACGGCTGCCTAGGCAGTGGATCCCTGGATCGTGATCACGATCTTGCGCACGTGGCCGCCTCCGTAGCCGCCCGAGTTGCGGTGCTCGCACAAGTAAATGCCTAAGAATCAATATCGTCTAAGTACGTGTCCTTGTACAGACGCCGTGCCCAGCAGTGATAGCTCCGCAATGGATCTGTACCTTGCCACGTCCCGAGGTTGAATTTGCCGTTGGTGATAGGGATGTTGAGCGAGGCGCCGATCAGCGTCGACTTGATGTGGCCCGGCATGTCGTCTGCACACAGAATCAGCACCATGAGAATGGCCAAAGCCATCGCTTGGACAGAACAACGGTTGGCTTACCATCGCCTTCCATGGTGTGGAGGAAGAATTCCCTGCAAACAACAGTCATGAGCAACCGTCGCACCTCTTAAGAGATAGGAATGGCAGAGAGAATCCTCACTTGTTCCACGATTCCGGCACAATGCGGTTGAACGCGTTCTCCATGTCCGTTCTGCACAGACGCAGCAGGATCAATCAGCAATGAATCAGTAGGGTCCAGAGTGGTTGGCAAGGCGCTCACCGGACGTCGGCGTCGCAGTTTTCGTTGATCGAGAGCGAGGCAGACGTGTGCTTGATAAAGAGATTGGCCATGCCGACCTTCACCTGCTTCATCTCCGGTAGCTTTTCTCCGCATCGATAATCAAACGCCATGAGTTCCCGCAGCAGCAAGGACTTCCATCCCTTCGAGTGTCGCGCACACCTGCTTCTCGATCTCACGCGTCACCACTGGATAGACAAAGGGCCACAGGAAACACCATGACGTCAACAACGGATCAAGGACCATATGAGCGGAGTGGATGCGCCATGCTACGCACAGTGGAAGCCGCGGTTGGGCGCCGTCAAGCGGATCTCCTTCTGGAACCAGGTCGCCATGATGACTCTGTGCAAATGCGCAAATCATGGCCAGCGGAATCGCATGTTCGGGTGTACCGTACATTTTGCAAACTTAATACGGCTTCTTGCCGTCGATGCCTTCGCCTCCTTCAGCTCCACTGGGACTTGAACAACGAGTCCGCTGACACGTCCAAATCAGTGCATGCACACAAGGGAGGCAAATTCAAGATCGCGATGTTGCGTTGACGGCATCTCTGCGTAATATGTACTATAACACGTATAGCGCAATAGATTCGGAGACCACAATGGGCCCGCACTCCAAAAACAAATTCTCGGGTGCGCTTGCGCAAATCTCGACGCTGGGACGAACAGATGCGCATACTCCTAAGAGCATTGGCATTTGAAGAGATGCATCAAAGAGCTTGCTCGACACTAGCAGGTCCAAGACTAGAGCCAATCCGGTATTTCGTAAAGCTGGTCGCACTGGAACAACGCGACCTGCCCGAGGAAAACAGCGCTACAGGCTGGATAGATCCGTATTATTAGTGTCGACTGAATGGATGCAAGCTTTCTGAGTGCGCATTCTTGCTTCTTGATCAGTAAGTAGGTTTCTCTCGCCACGGCTCGGAATCGCAGACACACGCAGCGACTAATATGAAGCTCCGAAAGTCCGAGAGCAAGAGTGAACGGCACTGAGAACCGCCAAAACTGAGTCATCAGAAAGGATTAGAAAGTGGCTGCAGTTGCAGCCCCTGCTGCCGTAGACGTGTCGGATCCTCACATCAACAGCTGGAGATGGGAATCAGGCTCGATCAAGACGGTGCTCGCGAATGCAGCGGCATACGATAGC